>CM069138.1:4311544-4474044 GCA_035221665.1 Okamejei kenojei
TGTAAAAAAAAATTAAAAATAATAAAGAAAACAAACAAATAAAAACTTCATTTATCCCCCTCAGTCCTCTCAAAACATACATTCCCCTCCCCAACAAAAACCACCCTTCCCTTTTTGCCGCTTTTTCCACCCATCACCCCACACCCTCCCATCTCCAACATAGAAAAACTTCCTTCCCTCACAAGTCCCTTTACCTTTTCCCCCTCCGTCCCCCCCTCAATAATTCCGCCCCACCCAACACTGAAGCTCTCTATAAACTCACCTTCCGCCTCCACAAGCTTCTTTCCACGGAAGAAGCCCTCGCCCCCCCACTATTGGAACCCTTTTTTCCCTTCTCACCTCCCACTAACCCCCTCCCACCTGGAACCCCCCTCGTAGCCCTTCCGCACCCCTAAAACTAATTTTTATCCAGAACTGCGTCGGAAACCATCCAACCGCCTCGACTTTCCTCCCCCACTCCCCTTTTTCCCCCCCTCCACCTCCAAATCCCTACTCCCAGCCCCCACCGAACGTACCCAGCCAATCGACCACACCTCCTAAACAACCCAACTGGGTTTATCCAAAAACCCAGCCCCCGACAAGGGAAGGTGCCGTGGTATCCCCTGGCGCGTTTCGATCTCTACAAAGCGGAGCCCCGCGCCAAACCCTCACCGGACAACCTGTCCCTCCAACTTTAACCACCCTGGAAAAACCAAATGAAACCCCCCCTGGACGAAACACCAGGTCCACCCAATCTTCGAGCACCATAACGCGACTCATCAGCTCGGCTTCCCACCCCTCCCCCGAGCCCCACTCACGACCTCATCGTTATTTTCCCAGCCCCGCAAGCCGGCCCGAATTTTACTTCTTCCCCCAAAATCCAGCAAACCGCAACTGGGGGGCCCTGGCAGACCCCCCCATTTTGTCCCCCCCCCCTCCCCTGCCTGTGTTTTTTTTTTTCGTGCCCCACCGAACCAACATTAGTATCCAACCATACCACTTGAACACGCCCCATCCCCTAATCCCCCTATTTGATTTACATATTTCCGTCCCCGACCCATGTTTTTTTTTTTTCAAGAACACCTCGACACTCCTCCCTCGGCATCCGTTGGCATTCCAATTTTTCCCAGGCCCATCCTCTCTCTTTACCATGGACGTCCCCATTCCACTTCTAACACCTTCCCATCCCCCCACCAGAAACTGTCCCCCCCCCCCCCACCCCCTCAAACCCCCCGGATTCCTTATCCCCTTCCGACCAGAGAGCCTAACCCATAAAACCCGTCCCACTGGACAACCCCCCTCCGCCCTAGCAATAGGTTTTTGGGACCCTCACCCCCAAATAACCTTTTCCCCTCTTTGATACCGTCACCATTTCCCCTCCCAACAACAAGGCCGTAGCTAATGGGGCACACAACGCCCCAATGGCCTCCGCCAGCCTACGCTTTGCCTCTTTGTTTTGGGATACGGTCCGAACAATTCCTTGTTTTTTTCTCCGACGTAACCAGGGCCCCCATCCCCCTAACCCGTCTACCATTCCCGATACAAATCCGATACCTGGGGCTTTTTTTTTGGGTGGTTCACCATTCCTGCACCCCACACAAAAACTGACTGACTTCATTCAATTCTTTCCACCACAAACTTCCATCCCGGCACTCATAATACCACTAGGACATTTCCAACCAACTGTGTTCCTACCATTCCTTGACCTCACCCAACCTCTATTGTCAGGTTATTACGCTCTTGAACCTGACATCCACTACAAAACCTCTACCTGATCCCTCCCCCAACAGCTTAACCTGTGAACCTACTTTCTTCCTCCCAAACCCCCTGCTCCCTTGTTAAGAGACCCTTTCCCAATCCCCTAATTTCCCCCAATTTCCCTCCCGTTCTACGCCCGGCCATCTGCCTTTTTTCCCAGGGAAAAATGGAGGTTGTTTTTCAACACCAGGTCCACTAAGGCCTTCACATTTCTTTTTCCAGAGATAACGGGGTTTGCCCCTCAACCTATTTGGAGTGGCGCGTCACAAGGGTCTCCTCCATACACAGCATCACGCATCGCTCACCCATTACCCCCTCTCAGAAAATCTGAAAGTCCCCCTGGTCCTCACCATTCACTCACCCCACCAGCCGCAAATACAACAATTAGTCCTCCGCAGTATCGCCACCTCCACGTGACCCCTCCACCTGCCACATCTTCCCATCTCCCCCCCTGGTCCCCCTGCCTTCCCGCAAGACCGCTTCCCCTTCCGGCCAACTCCCTTGTTCCCCCCATTCTTCCCCATTCCCCGCGTCCACTCCTAAATTCCCACCTCCCCGGGACACTTTTTCCTTGCAAACCCGCAAGAAAATGCCAAACCATGTCTCCCCCTGCACCCTTCCCCCCTCCACTCCCTTTTCCACGGAACCCAAGACAGTCCATTCCACGGATCCCGAACAAGAGGGATTCACCTGCCAACCCTTCCTCCAACCTCATCTACTGCAAAAATCCGCTTGGCTACCAAAATACCAGAATGATACTATAGCCGTGAAACCAAGGCCAAGGGCCTTGGCCGATCGCTTCGCCCGAACAACCTCCCGCTCCGTACCCCCCGCAATAAACCAACCCAGCCTCCGGTCCCCCGGTGGCTCAGCACTTCAAAACTCCCCACCTTCCCATTTACCACAATCCGACCCTTCTCCGGTCCCCCCTGGGCCTCCACTTCAAACGCCAGAAAGATGACAAAAAAAAAAAAACACCGCCAAGCCTGGGAGAACAGCACCTACATAATACCGCGCTTTGGGGAGGTCCCGCATCCTTTTGGTGCCCTTTTGAGATATTGATTTTTTTTTCTACACATTCCTGGTTAACCCACTTGCTTGGTTCCTCCCCTCCCCCCCCCCTGTTCCCCCCCCCACCCTCTCCTCAGTCCCCTCCGGCCCCTGGCCCCAATTCACCCTCCCACTCCCATCCCCTCCCTCCCACCCCACCGGCAAACCAGCTTCCGGCCCCCCTCATTTTTCAAACACAACAAACCAGCCTTACAATTGCTTTGTTTCCCTTTTATCACCGATACTTCTTTGTCATAACTTTGTCCCCACTCATTATTCCCTTATCTCTCCCCACATCCAACCCCGTCTAATAACCTTCTTCCTGAACCTGTGAACCAAAGTCCCCCCCCCCCCTGAAAAGGGTCCTTCGAACCCGAAAAACGTCGCCTATCTGCCTTTCGCTCCCTAAGATGCTTGCCCCTTCAACCGCCTGAGTTTTTATTTTTTTTTCTTCCAGCCTTTTTTGTGTACCCTAGAGGTCAGAAATTATTGTTCCCCGATGTTGGGGGAGATTTTTCCCCAGCAAACCGAGGGCCACAGTTTTTTTTACAAGCGAATAAGGATGATGCCCATTTAGAAAACGCAAGGATTTGATGAAAACATTTTTTTTTTTTTTATTCACAGTTTAATGGGTCCCCTGTGGCGAATTATTCCCCTCCTCCTGCCTCAGAAGGGCCGTGGAGGCTCAGTTTTTCTCTGGAATCTTTCAAAGAGAAAGGCTAGAATAGGGCTTCTTTAAAGATACGGGAGTCAGGGAATAAAATGTGGGAATAAAAGCAGGGAACGGGTACTGATTAGGGGATTGAAACCAGCCCATGAATCACATTGAATGGCGCTGCCCTAGGCCCCTCTAAGGCACCGAAAAATGGCCCCACTCCTCTGCCCCCCACCTACTGTCTCAAAATACGCCCCCACCATAGAAAGACCTCAGAAATTAACATCCCTGGTTTTTTTTTTTTTTTTTTTAGGTAATCTAGCTCCTCCCCTCGAAATAAATATGCCCTGGGGAGCGTTGCCCCATTTTTTCCTAAAACACTGTACATCTCTAAAGCAGAACCGTAAAAAATGTCCTGAAGAAGTGGTTCCCCCGCATCGACCCAAAAACGTCCCACTACCCAACTCCTTCCGGCTCCTTAAACACGAGCCCTGGCCTTGCACCCACTGAGTTTTTTCTCCAGCCTGGTGGGGGGGTAACCCCCGGAAAAACTAAAAGTCCCTTTTAAGTTTTTATAGAAAGGAACTGGCAAGATGCTTTTGGCAAAATCGAAGGTAGAACAAAATTGCAGGAGAAACTCAGCCGAGAAGGCAAGCAAACTATGAATAAGCGAAGGGAAAATATGCAAACGTATTTCGGATTCGAGGGCATTTTCTTCAACTGATGGGAGGGTGGGGGAGGGGGGGGGGGGGGGGGGAAGGGGCGGAAAGAATAAAGTAGTCCATTCCCATCCGCCAATTGGGAAGAAAATACTGTTTGATTTAAAAAACCAGTTTTTTTGGGCTGTTATAAAAAATGCACATTTAAAGTTTTAGAACCATCAAGGGGGGACTCGGACCGTTTTTAGAATCCCAGTAAAGTATTTGGGCCCCCCATTTGCACGCTGGAGGCTTTGCCACCAATCCTGACCAAAAGGCCAAAAAAAGAAAATCAGAAAACTGACCTATCCCCCCCCCCTCCATTCAATTTGGGCTACATTATTTATATTTTTCACTCACAATACCTTTTTAAACATCAAAGGGTGGCTGGTGGGGGATCTTGAATGAAAGGGCCATAGTCCCCCCCCCCCCCCCCCTCAAGGTGCCCCCCTCAATAACAATAACATCCTTAGTATTTGGCAAAGCGCAAAATTATTTTTCAAGGAAAAGATTCTTTTGAAATCCAACAGAGACTAATCAAGCGAGTCCTTTTTATAGACAAGCCTAAATTGGCATTGCATACAGTTTTTTTTTTTGCTTTCTTTGAACTTTTAATATTATTTGTACCTAATTGATTTAGAAGAAAACCAGAGGGGTTTTTAATAAGTTTTTTTAGTGTGACCACCATTGCTTTGGTATATTCCTTGGACAGGATTGAGGGGAAACAAGAAAGCCGATTGGGAAAAGAATGAATAATGTTTCCCCCCTGGGTGATATACCAATAACATCATGAAACAACTTGGATACACATGAGTTTCATTATTGCTTAAAGAAATGAACTCTCGTACCGCACTTAAATTAACACAGGGTTTTATTCGAAAAAGTTTTGGTGTGTTATGAATCCTATGAGAATCCTATACAAAATATAAGTTATATTATTAATCACAACCCAAAAAAATTGACATTGCAAAACATATTTTTTTTAAAACGCTGCGTATATTTTTTTTTTTTTTTCTGAGTCACTTTCGATATTGAGATTATTGTTGTGAGCCCAATGTTTAGGCTTTTACCCCAGCCAAAAACATTTGGCATAATGGATTTAATAAACCAACACTTCCCAGCGTGTCCCCCCCCCCCACAGCGATGGAAAACTTTTGTCAAGCATGGAAACAACAAACAAACATATAGGCGTTTTTATTTAAATTTGTTTTAGAAAAACTGCAGATTGCCTGGGAAAAACATCAGCTTTCCTCTTCCCTTCTGTCCGTGTGGCGTGCATGGGCCTAAAGTTTGGGTCTTGGGGAAACCAACTTTAAAATTTCTATTTGCTCTTCCCGTTTTGTGAGCCACGTCCGAGTTTTTGAATTAGCCAATTAGTAGTTCGAAAACCAGGCGGGCCCACCCGTGGGAAGGGTTTTGCAATCTCTCCACCCCGCCCCAGAAAAAAACATCCGAAGGTAAAACCCAAAAAATGCCTGGAGAAAACTCAAGCGGATGGGAGGCAGCATCATATGGAAGTACAAGGAAGGATAGGTTACGTTTTCGGATCCCGAGATCCCCTAAAAATAGCGGTAAGAAACTTCCAGCGGTTAAAACAGCATCTATGAGGTGAGAAGGAATTAGGTGACGTTTTTATTCCGGTCGCGATTCCTTTAAAAAAATGCTGAAAGAGAAACTCCAGGCGGGTAAAGCCAGCATCTATGAAGAAAGGAAGGAATACCCGATTTTCCAGGGTTCAAGACCCGAAAAACATCCACCTATTTTCCCTTATCCACTCCAAAAGATACGAAAAACATAGAAAAAACATTAAAAAATAGTGCCAACGGAGGAGGCCCAATTCGGGCCCTTTCGAGTTCCAGCAACCCCCCAATTCATTTGTGAGTCCAATGGGCAAAAGCAATTCTTCCCCCCTGCTTATCAATAACCCGCGCCTGCCTTCTCCCCATATTAATCCCTTGACCATCACAAGCCCCTACAAACTCTAAATCTTAAAACTCTCCTCTTAAAATCCAATTCCAAGGTTATTTGGCCTCCACTGCCCTCTTGGCCCAGGGAATTTATTCCAATAAAATTCCCACAACTCTCCTGTGAAAAAATTTATTTCTCACCCTGCAAGTCCCCCTTAAATGAAACCTCCTCCCCTTTTTTATTCTAAGAACGTGGGGGCCCCTGTTATTTCCTTGGACCCTCCCGCCCAACATTGGGAACAATTTTTTTTTACTGCATCCCTAGCTTATTGTTTCCCCAAGTCCCCCTTCTTATACTTTTTTATATGGTTCATAAATTTATCCCCCTCATCCTTCTAAACTTCCCTCAGTGGAAATACCAGCCCCTAGTCCCTTTTTTTCCCAATTCCTAGCCTCACCACCCGCTGAGTTGTTTTATCTTTCCCGCAAATTTTTTTTTTTTTTTTATGTCCTACCTTAAAATGGTTATATTTTTTAATGTTAGAAGATGGGTAAAAATTTTGGTTTTAGAGCAAATTTGGCGTTTTGAATTTTTTTATTTTTTTTTTTGATTTTATTCCATTTAGTTTTTTTTGTTATATTTAAACGAGAATACAGTGGTAGAACAACCATTCCCCTTACCACCCCCCCACCGATCCACCACCGACCAGCCCGATCTGCCGTTATTAACTTATTCTTAAAATGTTTATCCTAGTCCCTCACAATCCACTACCCAACCTGGGTGGACAAATTACAGAAGCCTATTTGCCAAACTTTAACAAAGCGCTCGCGACTTTTGAAGTAGATGGGGGGGGGGGGGGGAAATCCGGAAGGCCACTCCGAAGAAAAAAAATATCCGCTCAATCCTCAGGGAAGAACCGTACTAAACTCCCCCGTACAAACAGCAAACATATTTAGAACGCAGTCAGGTGGTATCCAGTCCCCCGGCGAGGCTGGTTGGGACACAGCCAATCCACCGCTCGCCGCCCTCGCCGGCCCGCCCCGCAGGTCCCGCGGGACAGCAAAAACAAGCCTTGTTGGCCTGTCCATCAATTTTTGTGATAACGGCAAGAGTGCATGTAAAATGGAAAGCCTGCGTTAAAACAGAAATTTACAATACAGAAAAACAATAGAATAAAACCATAAGAGCGCCAAAAAAAACACGCAGGAAAGCAAGGTCTGTTTTTCGAGAACCACGCAATGTTAATATTTAGTGCCAAAACATGAAGCTGAAGCAAATACCTTTTATTATGCCAGCCAAAACATAAATCCCCCCATATTTCCTCCCCTCCTGCAAAATAATCCCCCAATGCACCCCCCCCTTTGTTTCCCCAAAAAAATTCTCTAAAAAAATGCCACATACCACACCCCGGCCACCAACTCGGCCAGCAATGTTATCACCAGCCACTCACCAGCCCACCCTGGTTAAAAAAAATTTTACTTTATTGCCCCCTGGTACATTCTCCTTTTTTTCCAAATTTTTTTGGCCCTCACACAATCTTTTAAAGCCCTGGACCTCTTCAACTGCTATTGATATTTTTTCAACCTAGGAAAAGGTAACGCTTATCTAATTATATATACTTTATTTCAATCGTCCCTCCGACGATAAACAAGTCTGGTACCCATCTATTTCCTTTGCTAATTAAGGGATGAAGCGAAAGGTTTTACAAGGGGTAATTTTCCCCGGGATTGCGGGACCCCCTGTCCCCCCACCCATATGCTGGAAGAATGGTAGCGGCTGGGCTTTGGGTACACTCCTGGAGTTTTTTTTAAGAAACGGAGGGATAAGAAATTAAATCTAATTGAAACAAATAAAATTAATTATGGTTTTTTTGGGCATGCTAGAGGCAGGAACATGTTTTTTCCCCCCGATGTTTTTGGGGAGTTCCCCAGAACCAGAGGCCACAGTTTTTATTAAAGAATAAGGGGTAAGCCATTTGGAACGGGAAAAAAAGAGATGAAGGGAGCATTTCTAATTACACTCAGAGAGATTTTGTGAGTCTGTGGTAAAATTCTCTGCCTCAGAGGGTGGTGTGAGGCCGGTTCTCTGAATACATTTTTTCAAGAGAGAGCTAGATAGGGCCCCCCTTAAAGATAGCGGAGTCCCCCCCAGGGGATATGGGGGCGAAGGCAGGTTTGCGGGGATTGAAAAATCACAAAATTGAAAAATGGCCTACTCCTGCACTATGGTCCCACTATTTTTGTCTATATCTGTTGCAATAAACAATAGTGGGTTTTTTTTTATAGATAGACACAAAAATTGCTGGAGTAACTCGGCAGGGCAGGCAGCATCTCTTTGAGAGAAGGAAAAATGGGGCGATTGTTTTAATTGGGTCAAGACCCATCTTCAGGCTGATGTCCCCCAGGGGTTGTGTGTGCAGGGACAGAGATAGAATGATTTGTCAGAGAACACAGTAAGGACTGGTGGAGAACTGGAAGGAGAAAGAGGAAAGCAAGGTTTACTTGAAGATTTTTACAGAAGTCAATGTTCATACCGCTGGGGTGTAAGATGCCCCCCAAGCGAAAATATGGAGCTGCTGTATTTTTTCCCTATTTTTTGCGCTGGGCCTCACTCTGAACAATGGAGGAGCCAGGGACAAGAAAGTCAGATTTGAATAGGAGGGGTCGAGTTAAAGCGCTGAGCTAGTCAGAGTCCATGAAATGATTACATCCGTGTTGCTCTGTGCTGGAAATTCATATTTTGATAAAAGATGTCGTTTTTGCATGTTTCATTTTGTTTTTTTCCCAATTAGTCCCCTGGTGCACAGATTTTCTATTAGGTACTGTATAACACCTGTGTGGGGGTTTTGTCCTATATAGACATCTAATTTAAGTGACCATTCAAGATGCCTAAGGTTTTTTTTTTAAAACTTCAAGGATAAAAAAGAAGGAAAAAATATCAAAATCAATTGACCCATGGTGTTAAAATTTGTCTTTTAAGATTTTTTCTGAAGATTGTGATGAAAAAGTAAAACAGTCATACTTGCATCATCAAACGCAGTTTTCCCCCTGGAAACAAAAGTTGTTAGAGAATACTGGAAAAAGGGTAAAAATTATTTTATAGAAAGTAATTAAAATATAGAGCCTAGATTTTTAAGAGAAAAGGAATAAAATTAAGAATGGATTTACGAATTACATAGAATAGAAAAAAAGGTTTTTTTCAGACTGAATAGAGGGTCCCCCCCCCCCCCCCCCTTGACCTGAAAAACGTCACCCCATTACCCCTTCTCTCCAAGATGCTGCCCTGTTTTCCCCGCCCTGAGTACACCTCCAGCATTTTTGCGTTCCTATTCTTCTTTTTGTTTAAACCAGCATCTGCCGTTTATTTTTCCTTCCTGCGCAAAAACAACCATCAGCCCAATAATCTGTGCCCTAATATTTAAGCCTAGACCAAACTGTTATCTGCCTGCACGTGATCCCTTAAGTTATCCACCTCCTTTCCCCTGCATGTCCATGTGCACCCTACCTATCCCAAAAGCCTCTAAGCACCACCTATCGTAAAACCCTCTGCGTCCACCACCAACCGCTGGCAGTGCGTTCCAAGGCACCCACCACCCCTGTGGGGTAAATAAATCCTGCCCCAAACATCTCCTTTAAACGTCGCCCTTCTCACCAATAAACCATAAAATGCCCTCTAGTTATATTTGATAAATATTTTTTTTAATTTTGGGAAAAGGTTACAACTGTCTACCCTATCTACCCCTCTCAAAATTTGTAATACTTCCGTCAGGGTCTCCCTTCAACATCCAGCATTCCAGAGAAAACAATCCAAGTCTATCCAACTGCTGCGTAGCTCACACGCCCTAATCCTGGCATCATTCTGGTGAACCTCCTCTGCACCCTCTCCAAAGCCTCCACATCCTTCCAGTTTTGGGGTGACCAGAACTGCAAGCAGTAGTCCGAATGCGGCCTAAACAAATGGCTATAAAGCTGCATCATGATTTCCTGACTCTTGGATGCAATGCCTCAACCAAGAATACTACAGTATGAAGGGCCCGAACCTGAAAACATTACTTCGCCAGAGATGCTGCCTGCCCCACTGAGTTAAGGGCCTATCCCACTTTCACGACCTCTGCCGAGTTTGCCCTGGACTCATACAGCATGGTCGTTACAAGGTCGTAGGTAGGTCGTGATGCTAGTCGTAGGTACTCGTGGCATCAACGACCGGTTCAGGAACAGCTACTTCCCCACAGCCATCAGGCTATTAAACTCGGCTCAGACAAAACTCCGAACATTAATAGCCCATTATCTGTTTATTTGCACTTTATCAGTTTATTTATTCATGTGTGTATATATTTATATAATGGTATATGGACACACTGATCTGTTCTGTAGTCAATGCCTACTGTTGTGCTGAAGCAAAGCAAGAATGTCATTGTCCCATCAGGGACACACGACAATAAACTCTCTTGAATCTTGAATCTTGAAGTAGGTCGGGGTGTTTTTCTAGCCTGATGAAAGATGTCCACGAATAAAAAAGGTCGTGAATTAGGTCGTGAAAGTGGGACAGGCCCTTTACCCCGGCATTTTGTGTCCATATTCAATGTAAACCAGCATCTGCAGTTCCTTTACACAAAATGTCACCAATGAATGCATTCACAACAGTGCATGCTCAGGTTACTAAGACAGGGCCAGCCAGACCACATTCCCTGCACACTGACCTTTAGTTTAGTTTAGTTTAGAGATACAGCGCAGAAACAGGCCCTTCGGCCCACCGGGTCCGTGTCGACCAGCGATCCCCACACATTAACACTATCCTACACCCACTAGGGACAATTTTTACATTTATACCAAGCCAATTAACCTACAAACCTGCACGTCTTTGGAGTGTGGGAGAAAACCCACGCAGGTCATGGGTAGAACGTACAAACTCCGTACAGACAGCACCCGTAGTCGGCATCGAACCCGGGTCTCTGTCGCTGCATTCGCTGTAATGGGCGTTAGCACTTTTTTGACCCGCTGCGCCACTGTGACTAAATTTGCATTTACTACATTTCATGGAAAGGTTACTAGGGCAGGATATTCCCTGCATGGAGACGCGTGACTGCATTTGCAGCATTGAACCGGCCCGTTTGCGGAGCACGGATACAGCCGCGGGACTTACCTACCATCACCCGGCGGGGCCACACATCGGAGGCTTGGATCGCCTCAGCGTAGAGGGAAAGCAAGGAGGGAAGAGACAATGACTTTGGGACTTAAACTGTGTTGAGTGTTTGTTATTTATTCTATGTTATGACTGCAGGCTAAACCATTTCGTTGCACTGTAAAGTGCAATGACAATAAATTGAATCAAATCAAATTGCATGGTGAGGTGGGCAGCACATTCCCTGCATACAGGCCTGTGCCCGCAGATTGCCAGCATTGCATGGTGAGGTGACCGGGGCATGCAGACCTGTGGTCACAATTGCAAGCATTGCAATGGCGAGGTTACCTGGGCCACACACACCTGTGCCGACAATTGGCAGCTTTGCATGGTGAGGCGACCAAGGCATGCAGACCGCGTGCCCACAATCGCAAGCAAAGAGGATCTTCGATGCAAGCATTGCAATGGCGAGGACCTGTGCCGGCAATTGTCACCATTGCATGGTAATGCTGCACGGTGAGGGGGGCAGCACATTTTCTGCATGCAGACCAAAATATCTTTGATACAGACTTCTGTCCGCAATTTCCAGTAATGCTGCATGGCCCAATGCTGCACCGGCCCCAGACTGTGGGGCGGTGATTGACAGCGGCCGCGGGGTTGCCATGGGGACGTGCGCCGTGCCGGGCCACGCAGGGCAGTGCGAGGAGGGGGCGGGGCCGCGCGGGGCGGGGCTACGCGAGGGGGCGGGGCTGCGCGGGGTGGCGGGGCCCTGTGGTGGGGAGCGCGGGGCTTGTTTGTGGGGAGGGGGCTGGGGGGGCTGTGTGTGAGGGTGGCGGGGGCGGGGGGCTGTGTAGGGAGGGGCGGGGCTGTGTGGGGGGAGGGGCGGGGCTGTGTGGGAGGGGAGGGCTTGGTAGGGAGTGGGGGCGGGGCCGTGGCGGGGAGGGGCGGGCTGTGTAGGGAGGGGCGGGGCTGTGTATGCGGGGCGGGGCTGTGTAATGAGGGGCGGGGCTATGCGAGGGGGCGGGCTGTGTGGGGAGGGGCGGAGCTATACGAGGGGCGAGACTATACGAGGGGCGGGGCTGCGCGCTGCCGGCAAGATGGCGGAGCGGAAGCCGAGGGCCCGAGTGAAGGATGAAGGAGGCAACGGCGTGCGGCGGCGGCGGCGGCAAGGAGGAGGATGAGGAGGAGGAAGAGGAAGGGGGGGCTAGGAGGGCGAGGAGGATGCCGACGAGGCCGCCGGTGAGCCCGGAGGATGCGGGCCGCAGGAGGAGGAGACTGGGCCGGGGCTGCAGGGCGGGCGGCGAGCGAGGTGAGGGCGGGCGCTGACGTCACCAACAACTGACGTCACCCACACGTGACTTCATTCAGCACTGATGTCACCCGTACCTGAGTCACCCTGGCCTGAAGTCACTCGCACCTGACGTCACCTGTACCTGACTTCACTCGGCACTGACGTCACCCTGACATGACGTCATCCACACCTGACGTCACCCCCACCCTACATCACCCTAACGTTACCCCTATTGATCTGACGTCACTCATACATGCTGTCACCCAAACCTGACGTTATCCACACCTTGTGATCGGTGTCTGGCGTCACTCAGACTCCGTGAAAGCGGGTGGGCGGGAGGGAGCTGGGGCCATGCTGATGTCACTTCCATCCTACGTCACCCATTCATGACGTCACCCTGACACAATGTCACTCATACATGACACTCACTCATACATGACACCACTTGACTGAGCCAAGGCTCCAGGCTGGGTGTGCAGCAACCGGGAGGGAGCTGGGGCCGCCGTGTCTAATGTCATCCGTACATGACGTCACTCGAACACTACCCATATGTGGCGTCATCCTGGCATGACGTCACTCGATATCTGACATCCAGTGCCCGACATCACTCATACATGATGTCACACATGCGTGACGTCACTCGTACATGACGTCACCCTGACCTGATGTCACCTAGTCTCTGACGTCGCCACCTACAAGTCATCGCCAATGTTTGACATCACCCAACGATACCCCTACATGACATCATTGATACATGGCGTCACCTTCCCATGATGTCAGCCCACTATCCGCCGTCACCCCCATGGCTGACGTCTTCTCATACCTGCGTATTCCCATGCTTGACTTCACTCCCCAGCACCCTAATTTGGTGACACCCCTACATGAAACCACTTCATACCCAACGTCACCCCGCATGTCTGACATCACCCCCCTCCCCCCCACGCCTGTGAAACTCCTACCCGTTCCCCACACACCCCCCCCCCCCCCCCCCCGACCTGGTCACCTTCCCCCATGCCTGAGGTCACCCTCTCAGAATTAATAGGAACCTGAGGGGCACACAGGTTTCACACAGTGGAACGAGCTGCCAGAGGAGGTAGGTAATAGAGGCAGGTACTATAACAGTATTTAAAAGACTTTTGGACAGGTACACGGATAAGAACGGTTTAGAGGGATATGGGCCAATTGCAGGCAAATGAGACCATTAAATGTGGCATATTGATTGGCATGGATGAGTTGGGCCAGAGGGCCTGTTTCCATGCTGTATGACTGAGTAGTTTAAAGAGCATGACAGTGCACGGGCAATTAACCAGATAATGCATGATTGGCAAGAAATATATAACAGGGAAAACGATCCGAGGATGGTTTGAGGAGGAATTAAGAATTGCAAATCCATTGTTTACATATTTGCCAGGGAATGCAACGTGTGGGGACGGGGGAATATTTTTTGAATTCATTCCCACTGCCCCACGCGCGATTTTTTTCATATTTAATAACTGACAAAGCATGACAAGAATTTCACCGAGTTATTGAATTAAATAAAGCACTGGGCAGAGTCATTAATATTTTAATTCAATGTACATGTTTTGAGATAGATTTTAAACGATAACAGAGGGGTAACAGAGAGAGTTCCAGAACCAGGGGCCACAGTTTAAGAATAAGGAGTAAGCCATTTAGAACGGAGACGAGGAAACACTTTTTCTCACAGAGAGTGGTGAGTCTGTCGAATTCTCTGCCTCAGAGGGCGGTGGAGGCAGGTTTCTCTGGATGCTTTCAAGAGAGAGCTAGATAGGGCTCTTAAAGATAGCGGAGTCGGGATATGGGGAGAAGGCAGGAACGGGGTACTGATTGTGGATGATCAGCCATGATCACATTGAATGGCGGTGCTGGCTCTAAGGGCCAAATGGCCTACTCCTGCACCTATTGTCTATTGTTTGTGATAAAACATTTATTTACATTTTTTAACGCAAATTAAAGAGGTACGATTCTTTGGGCGACAACTTACGACCATACAGGCATCTCGTGTGACGCCTGTATGGTCGTGAGTAGTCGCCCAAAGAGTCGTACCTTTTTCTGGTCGCCGTTGGATTTTCAACATGTTGAACATTTTCGACGACCTGCTGCGACTATGACGGGTGCCGGCAAGTCACCGAATAAAATCGCGTAAGTGGGACAGGCCCTCTAAGGATGACTAAGAAATTGATAATGAAAAGGAAAATTGAATATGAGAGTCAACAAGTGAGAAAAAATGTGCTTCTATGATTATGTATAAAGGATAAGCTAAATGTGCCTAAAAACGTGTTTCTATGCTTATGAATAATCATATACATAAGCCACTACTCTCTACAGCGATTAGGCTATTACACAGCACAACCTCCAAACAAGCTCTGAACTACATAGGCTAGTATTGTTTTTATTTATGTGTGTGTGTCTATACGGGTGTTTCCGTAAATAAGGGTACCAACCTGTGTCCTGGATGGGCAAATTTGAAAGTTATTAAATCATAATGAAATATCACAGGATTAAAAATGGGCCTACCTGTGATCCTTTTGAGCTAAGTTGTGATCAAAATTTGACCAAAATTTTATACTTTCAAAATTTGAAAACAAATAAACGAGAGAAGAAAAATGTTTATAAAACATACAAGATACGCACTAATCAACCTGATCTCCCGGAGGCCAAGCACTTCAACTCCCCCTCCCATTCCGAATCCGACCTTTCTGTCCTGAGCCTCCTCCATGGCCAGAGTGAGTCATGGAGGAGCAGCACCTTATATTCCGCTTGGGCAGTTTGCATTCTAGCGGCTTAAACATTGACTTCTCCAATTTCCGGTAGCCCCTGCTGTCTCCTCCCCTCCTCCCGTTCTCAGCTCTCCCTCAGCGCTCTGGCTGCTCATCTTCCTTATTCCTTTCTTCTCCCCGCCCCCCACCCACCCTACATCAGTCTGAAGAAGGGTTTTGGCCCGAAACGTTGCCAATTCCTTCGCTCCATAGATGCTGCTGCACCCGCTGAGTTTCTCCAGCACTTTTGTCTACCTAAGAATTTAATTATTCTATCTGCGACATATGACAATAAAACACTCTGGACTCTTGACATATTTTTATCTCCGTGTGAAATGGTAAAACCATGGAGCAGTGCAGCAGGGAAACAGGCCGTTCGGCCACCTTGTCCATGCCCACCAAGTTGGCATACTGGGCTCATCCCATTGGTCTGCATTTGGCCCATAGCCCTCTAAACCCTTTTCTGTCCATATATCTGTCCTCATATTTTGCTTGGGTTGTTTACACCCCAGCGGTATGAACATTGACTTCTCCAATTTCAGGTAGTCCTTGCTTTCTCCCTCCTTCCCCTCCCCTTCCCAGCTCTCCCACAGCCCATTGTCTATGCCTTTTCCTTACTTCTTCCCGCCCCCACCCCCACATCAGTCTGAAGAAGGGTCTCGACCTGAAATTACACCTATTCCTTTGCTCCAGAGATGCTGCCTCACCCGCTGAGTTTCTCCAACATTTTTGTCTACCTACTGATTTCAAAACTCCCTTACGAAATGTCGGCACCTAACCCACCGCGCGGCCGTAGTTCACGCCAGGATCGCTTTAATCGCATTGTTTGAATTTTTTTTAAATCGCGAAGAGTGAGTTCCAAAAAAAAAAATCCCTTTATAGCGTGAAAAATAGCTTTGACAACAGGAGCGACTAGAGAATGATATGGCGCTAAAGAAGGTGAGCAAACTAGATTTTTATCTCACGATTTCAAGTTCTATTCATTATTAAGTATTTCAATGGAAAGCTTAAACACAAATTATGATCAATTAAAAAAACGATAAAATATAAAAACGTTTCGCACATGACACATTTCACCGTAACCAAAGGGGCAGCGCGACTCGCGTTCTGCTGCATCAACTTGTGACATCAGAAAACCATCTAATCGGGGTAATAAATGATAACAATCATAAGCAGAATCAGGATTTGGCTTACATAGAGTAACTTAATTGCAACATTAATGTAATCTTTCTGGTATAAATTAGACTAATGGGCTTGTCCGACTTAGGCGATTTTTTAGGCGACTAGTTTGTTGTCACATGTTTGCCGGGGGTCGCCGGAAGTAGTCTCCTCAGTCGCGCAAAAAGTCGTAGCGTCTTTCTGGTCACCGCTAAATTTTCAACATGTTGAAAAGTTTTTCGTTCACAGTGGTTTTGACGCTAATGAGCGTAGCTTGACTTCTCCTGACGTAGGCGTTGTCGTAGGTTGTCGCTGTTTTTTTCGTCGACCTGCTACGACTATGACAGTCGCCGGCAGTTACCTAAAAAATCGCCAAGTGGGACAGGCCCTCAAGGATTTGATGAAATCTTGCTTGAAAAATGCCACACAAAAAAGGCAAGAAAACACAGGGACACATCTGATATTCTTCTTTGTAAAAACAGATTGATTTATTATTGCTTCATCTCATTATTTTGGCGATACATCATGATCAATACTACTTAAAATACAGGATATGAAACAGTGGAAATATTACATAAAAAACAGGAAAATAACTTGGAAGTTTGGAGGTCTTCAGTTTCACTACTGAGTGCTGTATTTATGAAAACACCCATATATATATGTGTGTATGCATGCATATATGTATGGGTGTGTATGTGTATAAATACACACACTGAACTTTTTTCTTGTTTATTGCGCAGTTGGGGGGAGGGTTGTTGCGCAGCGGGGCCCCACAGTAACTATGCCCCATCACCGGGCCTCCCCCACCCCCACCCATTCTTCAAGTTGTGCCCTGCTGCAAGTGCGCAGGCGCATAGTCGCCGGCAACAACCCCAGGTGAGTATGTTACGGAGAGAAATGCATTTAACCCCATTTGTTACGGACAAATGGGTTGAATGTTACTGTGAACTAAATTTAGGGTTGGCATCTCTGCATATGACAATAAAATATGGGATCATTTAGAAAGGGGAATAAGGATAGGTCAGAGAAATGGACAAATACTGTCTGTATTTACTGAGGGAGGCACAAAACATCCAGGAAAGCCAGGGTTCAATGCAAATGAGGAATGAAGGAAATGTGCAGTTTTGGTCCCCTAATTTGAGGAAGGACATTCTTGCTATTGAGGGAGTGCACTGTAGGTTCACAAGGTTAATTCCCGGGATGGTGGGACTGACATATGATGAGAGAATGGAGCGGCTGGGCTTGTACACTCTGGAGTTTAGAAGGATGAGAGTGGATCTTATTGAAACATATAAGATTATTAAGGGTTTGGACACGCTAGATGCAGGAAACATGTTCCCGATGTTGGGCGAGTCCAGAACCCGGGGCCACAATTTAAGAATAAGGGGTAAGCCATTTAGAAAGGAGACGAGGAACCACTTTTTCACACAGAGAGTTGTTAGCCTGTGGAATTCTTTGCCTCAGAGGGCGGTGGAGGCCAGTTCTCTGGATACTTTCAAGAGAGAGCTAAATAGAGCTCTTAAAGATAACGGAGTCAGGGGATATGGGGAGAAGGCAGGAACGGGGTACTGATTGTGGATGATCAGCCATGATCACATTGAATGGCGGTGCTGGCTCGAAGGGCCAAATGACCTACTCCTGCACCTATAGGTCTATTGTCTAAATACTAATAAATCCAGATCTCAGAATTTGGAAACAGGTAACTATGATGATAGTAAATGCTCTGTGATCATCTGCTAGGAGCTGGCAAGGACCTGCTGGGCTAAATTAAGAAGTATTGTAGCATAGATTTCCCAAACTGGGCAGATCTGTAAGACTGAGTAGGTTAGGCATCCATTTTCATAACAGGCAGCTTCATTGGATAAATACAACATTTTTAGAGGGATTAAATCAGGAATAGACACACAAAGCTGGTGTAACTCAGCGGACAGGCAGCATCACTGGAGAGAAGGATTTGATGACGTTTCGGATCGAGCCCTTTCTTCAGTCTGAAGAAGGGTCTTGACCCGGAATGTCACCCATTCCAGGAATGGCTTGCTCTAGCATTGTGTGTCTATATTCGGTGTAAACCAGCATCTGCAGGATTAAACCAGAATGTTTCCTCTAATTGAGGAGTACAGAAGAGAGATCGAGCGACTGTCCATATGGTGCCAGCACAATAACCTGGCCCTCAACCACAGCAAAACCAAGGAACTGATTGTGGACTTTGGAAGGAGTAGGATGGGGACCCACAGTCCCGTTTATATCAACGGGCCGATGGTTGAAAGGGTCAAGAGCTTCAAATTTCTGGGCGTGAACATCTCTGAAGATCTTTCCTGGTCCGTGAACACTGATGCAATTATCAAGAAAGCACATCAGCGCCTCTACTTCCTGAGAAGATTATGGAGAGTCGGTCTATCAAGGAGGACTCTCTCTAACTTCTACAGGTGCACAGTAGAGAGCTTGCTGACCGGTTGCATCGTGGCTTGGTTCGGCAACTTGAGCGTCCAGGAGAGGAAAAGACTACAAAAAGTAGTAAGCACTGCCCAGTCCATCATCAGCTCTGACCTTTATCACAGTCGCTGCCTCAAAAGGGCTGGCAGTATCATCCAAGACCCACACCATCCAGGCCACACACTCATCTCCCTGCTACCTTCAGGCTATTAAACCTGGCTCGGACAAAACTCTGAACATTAATAACCCATTATCTGTTATTTGGACTTCATCAGTTTATTTATTCATGTGTGTACAGTGGCTTGCAAAGGTTTTCATACCCCTTGAACTTTTCCACATTTTGTCACGTTACAACCACAAACGTAAATGTATTTTATTGGGATTTTATGTGATAGACCAACACAAAGTGGTGCATAATTGTGAAGTGGAAGGAAAATGATACATAGTTTCCAAATTTTATTACAAGTAACAAACTGAAAAGTGTGGCGTGCAAAAGTATTCAGCCCCCCTGAGTCAATACTTTGTAGAACCACCTTTCGCTGCAATTACAGCTGCAAGTCTTTTGGGGTATGTCTCTACCAGCTTTGCATATCTAGAGACTGACATTTTTGCCCATTCTTCTTTGCAAAGTAGCTCAAGCTCAGTCAGATTGGATGGAGAGCGTATGTGAACAGCAATTTTCAAGTCTTGCCAGAGATTCTCAATTGGATTTAGGTCTGGACTTTGACTGGGCCATTCGAACACATGAATATGCTTTGATCTAAACCATTCCATTGTAGCTCTGGCTGTATGTTTGGGGTCGTTGTCCTGCTGGAAGGTGAACCTCCGCCCCAGTCTCAAGTCTTTTGCAGGCTCTAACAGGTTTTCTTCCAAGATTGCCCTGTATTTGGCTCCATCCATCTTCCCATCAACTCTGACCAGCTTCCCTGTCCCTGCTGAAGAAAAGCATCCCCACAGCATGATGCTGCAACCATCATGTTTCACAGTGGGGATGGTGTGTTCAGGGTGATGTGCAGTGATAGTTTTCTGCCACACATAGCGTTTTGCATTTAGGCCAAAAACTTCAATTTTGGTCTCATCAGACCAGAGCATCTTCCTCCACATGTTTGCTGTGTCCCCCACATGGCTTGTGGCAAACTGCAAACGGGACTTCTTATGGCTTTGTTTCAACAATGGCTTTCTTCTTGCCACTCTTCCATAAAGGCCCGATTTGCACGACTAATAGTTGACCTGTGGACAGATTCTCCCACCTGAGCTGTGGATCTCTGCAGCTCCTCCAGAGTTACCATGGGCCTCTTGGCTGCTTCTCTGATCAATGTTCTCCTTGCCCGGCCTGTCAGTTTAGGTGGACGGCCATGTCTTGGTAGGTTTGCAGTTGTGCCATACTCTTTCCATTTTCGGATGATGGATTGAACAGAGCTCCGTGACATGTTCAAAGCTTGGGATATTTTTTTATAAGCTAACCCTGCTTTAAACTTCTCCACACTTTATGGAGTCTGAAGAAGGGTCTCGACCCGAAATGTCGCCTATCTCCTTAGATGCTGCTGCACCCGCTGAGTTTCTCCAGCCTTTTGTGTACCCTTTATTGCTGACCTGTCTGGTGTGTTCCTTGGGCTTCATGATGCTGTTTGTTCACTAATGTTCTCTAACAAACCTCCGAGGCCTTCACAGAACAGCTGTATTTATACTGAGATTAGATTACTCACAAGTGGACTCTATTTACTAATTAGGTGGCTTCTGAGGGCAATTGGTTGCACTGGATTTTATTTAGGGGTATCAGAGTAAAAGGGGGCTGAATACTTTTGCATGCCACACTGTTCAGTTTTTTATTTGTAAAAAAATTTGAAAACCATGTATCATTTTCCTTCCACATCACAATTATGCGCCACTTTGTGTTGGTCTATCACATAAAATCCCAACTAAATACATTTACGTTTGCGGTTGTTACGTGACAAAATGTGGAAAAGTTCAAGGGTATGAAAACTTTTGCAAGCCACTGTATATATTTATATAATGGTATATGGACACACTGATCTGTTCTGTAGTCAATGCCTACTATGTTCTGTTGTGCTGAAGCAAAGCAAGAATGTCATTGTTCTGTCAGGGACACACGACAATAAACTCTCTTGAACTTGAGTCCAGAGTGATGGGCGGCATGATGTTGCAGCGGTAAAGTGGTGCCGAGCTGCCCTTGCAGCGCCGGAGTACCTTGTTCCATCCCGACTACGGTGCTGTCTGTACGCAGTTTGTACGTTCTCCCTGTGACCGCGTGGGTTTTCTCCAAGATCTTAGGTTTTCTCCCACACTCCAAAGACAGATTTGAGGGTTAATTGGCTTGGTATAAATGTCCCTAGTGTGTGTAGGGTGGTGATAATGTGCGGGGATCGCTGGTCGGTGCGGACTTGGTGGGCCGAAAGGCCTGTTTCCGTGCTGTAGCTAAACTAAACAAATTTTTACAGTCTCAAAATAAGGGGTTTGTCCATTTTGAACTGAAATGAGTCATAGGTGTGAAATGCTCATATTTTTAATTGTTGCATTCCAAAATATTCTATCTACTGTGATGTACTTTCCTTTTTTAAAGGTAGACAAAAATGCTGGAGAAACTCAGCGGGTGAGGCAGCATCTATGGAGCAAAGGAGTAGGTGACATTTCGGGTCGAGACCTCCACATCAGTCTGAAGAAGGGTCTCGACCCGGAACATCGCCTACTCGCTCCATTGATGCTTCCTCACCCGCTGAGTTTCTCCAGCATTTTTGTCTACAAGCAATTTAATTTTCTTTGCAACCTGTTGGAAACAACTTTTAATTAGAGGATTACATTGAATATATTCTAAATCTGCGTTTGCCAAGTTCCCACAATGAGGGTGACTTTCACCTTTGGCGATAGAAACCTGGCAGCTTTGTCTCTGAGTTTAATGGCAAGAAAATCAATCAGGTGAATATTAGATTGCCACTCTACTGCCCTGATTTTCCTTCATCTGCCATTGTTTAAAACTACTCTCAGCGATGACTGTTCTTAATGCAGGAGGTTAACGTTAAGTTGCTGATATTCCGATATAAAAACAGACCAAAATGTAATTAGAGTCATTTTCATGCTTTCAAAAAATTGAATTGTCTGGTTACTCAAGTTAAGCAACATATGGGAAAGTAACAGTTCAATGTTACGAGTAATTTGAAGCAGAATCAATTCCATGTGGGCATGAACATTCTTTAGAAGATGCAGGTTTTCTGTAACAGTTCAGGAAACAATGATGGCTCGGCTGCGAGCTGACTTTTCTTGCTGTATTGTGCAGGCAGAAGTGAAAATTGGTTAGTTCTGTCCTACATTGTGTTTACATAAAAACATAGGAGAAATATGTGCAGGATTAGGCCATTTGGCCCTTCGAGCCAGCACCGCCATTCAATAGACAATAGACAATAGGTGCAGGAGTAGGCCATTCGGCCCTTCGAGCCAGCACCGCCATTCAATGTGATCATGGCTGATCATCCCCAATCAGTACCCCGTTCCTGCCTTCTCCCCATATCCCCTGACTCCACTACTTTTAAGAGCCCTATCTAGCTCTCTCTTGAAAGCATCCAGGGAACCGGCCTCCACCGCCCTCTGAGGCAGAGAATTTCCACAGACTCGCCACTCTCTGTGAGAAAACGTGTTTCCTCGTCTCCGTTCTAAATGACTTACTCCTTATTCTTAAACTGTGGCCCCTGGTTCTGGACTCCCCCAATATCCCCCAACATAGGGAACATGTTTCCTGCCGCTAGCGTGTCCAAACCCTTAACAATCTTATATGTTTCAATATGATCATGGCTGATCATCTAAAATCAGTACCCGGTTCCTGCTTAATAAGACTTTTTTTACCTTCCATCACAGTGAGGAGAGTCACTGTGATGGATGTCTGTGTTAATTGTGTGTTTTGTTTCTTTTTTACTGTTATGACTGCATGGTAACAAAATTTGTGTAAACTTGTTTTTGAGTGACAAATAAAGAAATTCAATTCAGTTCAATATCCCTTGATTCCTTCAGCCCCAAGAGCTAAATCTAATGTGCCTGTCCCACTTACACGACTTTTTTGGCGACTTGCCGGCACCCATCTTAGGTCGTTGCAGGTCGCCGAAAATGTTCAACATGTTGAAAATCCAGTGGCGACCAGAAAGACGCTACGACTCTTTGGGCGACTGAGGAGACGACTCATAGAAACATAGAAATTAGGGGCAGGAGCAGCCCATTCGGCCCTTCGAGCCTGCACCGCCATTCAATATGATCATGGCTGATCATCCTGTACCTTTGGGCGACTACTCACGACCATACAGGCGACATGTCGCGGGGTGCAGCCTGTATGGTCGTGAGTAGTCGCCCAAAGAGTCGGACCCTGTTCTGGTCGCCAGGGTGTCGCCTGTATGGTCATGGGTGAAAAAGTTGTTCCTTATCTCAGTCGTAAAAGACATACCCCTTATTCTTAAACTGTGTGACCCTTGGTTCTGGACTTCCCCCAACATCGGGATTTTTTTCCTGCATTAGATTATGCTTTAGATCACAATCTGTTGAATGGCATTTAGGTCTGGGATTACTAGCTACTTTTACCTCCCCATTTGGGTTTTAACATTCGTTTTGTATATATTTTAACTTCTTTCATGGCTGGGATGAACTAACGTCACACACATACGGGAGAAATAATCAGGGGACCTCATGGGTGTAATTAAGCCTTCAGGGAGAGCATGGGAATAGATTTTAAAAGCAATGACTGAAAGAATTCCTCTTCAATTGAGGTTTGTTTGAATATTTCTTCATGGCAAAGTATTCAAATATAATTAACTATTTTGTGAACAGAAAGCAGTTTCATTCTAATGATTGGTCGTAGTAACTTAAAGTTCTGAACTGAGATTTCTCCTTGGATGTGGTAAAATTTCTATTTGTTTTTCATTAATTAGGAATTAACAATGTATTCTACACCCACTAGATTAAGAAGCATACGTAAAGAACAATTTTACCAATCGAGGCTTATTTATTTCATTGTTAAATTGAGGTTGAAAATAATTCACTTTGAAGCATTCATTGTTCTACCTTGTATCCAGGTTAGTTTAGCTTAGAGATACAGCACGGAAACAGGCCCTTCGGCCCACCGAGTCCGCGCCAACCAGCGATCCCCGCACACTAGCACTCCTACACGCATGACGACAATTTACACATACACCAAGCCAATTAATTAACTTGTATCTTTAAAATGTGGGAGGAAACCGAGGATCTCGGAGAAAACTCACGTGGTCACGGGGAGAACGTACAAACTCTGCACAGACAGCACCCGTAGTCGGGATCGAACTCGGGTCTCCGGCGCTGTGAGGCAGCAACTCTACCGCTGCGCCACTGCCGCCCTTAAAATGAGTGCTGGAAAGATTGAATTTCCTAAAAGTTTTTATTTAGAATTGTATTTACATCTTAGTTACATTTTATCTTCCAGAAATACCGTCACATAAAACTCCAAAAAGGATATTAAGAAAGCAGCAGTTCAATCCTAATCATGAATCTCCTGTCAATGACTCCGAGTTGCAGCAAGATATTTATTGGGATCAGCACTCTCCAACCACGTTTAAATTGGGTAAAGTAGCATGTTAACAATTGTATGATTGAGGTTTGAGAAATCCTGCATTTTAACTGAGCTTTGGTTCATTATGCATTTTCTCTGCCTTTTTTTCCTCATTGTTGACTCCCACCAAACCTCCCCTTTCTATGCCTCCAATTTCACCATCTGTATTTCTTCAGTCATTCAATACACGGAACATTAACAATAGACAACTGTATCTGTGCAGGAGGAAAAAAAAACTTGGCCGGTTATTTGGCCCTTCGTTGGGAGCCATTGTCGCACCGCCATTCAATGTGATCATGGCTGATCATCCACAATCAGTACTCCCCGTTCCTGCCTTCTACCATTCCATGAAAAAATCCCCTGACTACCCATCTCTGCTATCACAGCTTGAGATAAGAGCCTCCATACCAAAGTATCTCAAAGTCATCTCTCTCATAAGTGATGAATTTTTTATATATCATACATTCCAGAACCTGCCTCACACTGTATAACTTTTCCTAATCCTGAGTTCAAGCAGAGCTTCCGTGCCGAACCAATCTACCCCTTCATCGATGAATGGAAACCATACATATTCTATATATCACTCAGAATTTTAAGCCATTTAAGTGAGATCTAAAATTCTCCTGCCTTCTCCCCAATTTATGATTCTTTGCAAACAAGAAATATCCACAATTAATTTGCTTGTAAAAAGTAACGAATAGTCTCTTTCCTTCTCGAGTCAGTTTTAGCTTTATTAAAATGAAATATATCTTTATGAAATTCTACCAAAAGTTGATTTAGCCCCTCACCTTTTGTCACCCAGGCAATGGAAAGAAGACATGTGCGACTTCTCAGCGTGTGGTGGAAATATCCGACGTTGTTAATCGTATTGCACCTCAGGTAACCAAGTATTTCGTCAACCTCCTGTGTCTGAGCTGAGAGCTTTTCGTTGTTATCAGTGTTAATGGCCTGTCCCACTTACTCGATTTTTTCGGTGACATTCTGGCGCCTGTCATAGGGCAGGTCGCCCAAAATGTTCAAAATCTAGCAGCAACCAGAAAAAGGTACGACTCTTTGGGCGACTACTCATCACCAAACAGGCATCACCCCGCGACATTCGGCCCTTCGAGCCAACACCGCCATTCATTAGGATCATGGCTGATCATTCACAATCAATAACCTGTACCTGCCTTCTCCCCATATCTCTTGATTCCGCTAGCCCCAAGAGCTCTATCTAACTGTCCGCTGCTCTAGATGTCAGCTGATCTACATCGGTGAGACCAAGCGTAGGCTTGGCAATTGTTTCGCCAGACACCTCCGCTCGGTCTGCATTAACCAACCTGATCTCCCGGCGGCTCAGCACTTCTTCAACACCCCCTCCCATTCCGAATCCGACCTCTCTGTCCTGAGCCTCCTCCATGGCCAGAATGAGCACCACCGGAAAGTGGAGGAGCAGTACCTCATATTCCGCTTGGGCAGTCTGCACCCTATGGCATAAACATTGACTTCTCCAATTTCCGGTAGCCCTTGCTGTCTCCTCCCCTTCTCAGCTCTCCCTCAGCCTACGGGCTCCTCCTCTTCCTTTCTCCTTCGCCCCATCCCCTACATCTGTCTGAAGAAGGGTTTCGGCCCGAAATGTTGCCTATTTCCTTCGCTCCATAGATGCTGCTGCACCCGCTGAGTTTCTCCAGCACTTTCGTCTACCTTCGATTTTCCAACATCTGCAGTTCCTTCTTAAACACACTATCCCCAATACGGTGTGCTCTAATTTTGCCCACTAATCCCCTGTGTGGGACCTTATCCAAGGCTTTCTGGAAGTCCAGATTCACTGCATCCACTGGCTCTCCTTCATGCATTTTACTTGTCAAATCCTCAAAAAATTCCAGAAGATTAGTCAAGGAGGACTTCCCCTTCATAAATTCATGCTGACTTGGACCAATCCTTTTACTGCTATCCAAATGTGCCATTATTACGTCTTTAATAATTGACTCCAGCATCTTACCCACCAATGTCAGCCTTACTGGTGTATAATTCCCTGTTTTCTCTCTCGCTCCTCTCTTGAATAGTGGAATAAAATTAGTTACCCTCCAATCCACAGGAACTGATCCTGAATCTATAGAATATTGGAAAATGATCACCAATGCGTCCACAATTTCTAGAGCCACCTCCTTGAGTACCCTGTGATGCAGATCATCGGGATTTATCAGCCTTCTGTCCCATCAGTCTACCCAAAACTATTTATCGCTGAATGCAAATTTATTTCAGTTCTATCTCCCTAGATCCTCTGTCCTCTAGTACATCTGGGAGATTGTTTGTGTCTTCCTTAATGAAGACAAAACCAAAGTACCTGTTCAACTCTTCTTCAATTTCCTTATTACCCATGATAATTTCACCTGTTTCTGCCTTCAAGGGACCCGCACTTGTCTTTACTAATCTTTTGCTCTTAACATACCTAAAGAAGCTTTTACTGTCTTTCTTTATATTCGTGGCCAGCTTACCCTCGTACTTCATCATTTTACCCCGTATTGCCTTATTTGTTACCTTCTGATGTCTTTTGAAAGCTTCCCAATCCTCTTTGCTGTGTTATACACCTTTTCTTTTAGTTTTATACCATCCCTAACTTCCCTTGTCCGCTATGGTTGCCTCTTATTCCCCTTAGATTCCTTCTTCCTCTTTGGAATGAAATGATCCTGCATCTTCTGGATTATGCCAGAAATTCCCACAATTGCTGTTCCACCGTCATTCCTGCTAGGATCCTTTTCCAGTTGACCTTGGCCAGCTCCTCTCTCATGCTTTCATAGAGCCCTTTGTTCAGCTACAACACTGACATTTCTGATTTAACCTTCTCCCTCTCAAATTGCAGATTAAAGCTTATCATATTTCCTCCCATATCCCAAAGACATGCAGGTTTGTAGGTTAATTGGCCCTCTGTAAAATGCCTCTATTGTGTAAGGAGTGGATGAGGAAGTGGGATAACATAGAACTAGTGTGAACGGGCGTTCAATGGTTGGCAAGGACATGGAGGGCCGAATGGCCTGTTTTCTTGCTGTAAAAAAAATTGTGACATGTGTAGTGTTCACTGGTGACTAATTTTTCACTTATGCACGAGATTTCATCACATCTACTTTCTATACCCCTATCAACATTTTAAAGACAGTTGGAAACATTAAATGGTTCATGTCCAGTAGTTGTCTGATCTTTATTGACATGAGAAGAATAGATCGGGTAGATGCACAGAGTCTCTTGCCCAGAGTGGGTGACTCGAGGAACAGAGGACATAGGTTTAAGGTGAAGGGGAAAAAATTTAATAGGAATCTGAGGGGTAACTTTTTCACACAAAGGGTGGTGGGTGTATGGAACAAGCTGCCAGAGGAGGTAGTTGAGACAGGTATTATCCCAAATTTTAAGATACAGTTGGACAGCTACATGGATAGGATAGGTTTGGGGGGATATGGACCAAACCTAGGCAGGTGGGACTAATGTAGATGGGACATGTTGGCCGATGTGAATAAGTTGGGCCGAAGGGCCTGTTTCTACACTGTATCACTCTATGGCAGTCCACTGAGAAGATGATCTATGAACTAGAGAGAATGCTGATGTTGGGTTATTTACAAAGTCATTCATTAAAATGATATACCATCAGCAGAATTTGCACAGTTGAAAATTTAATCTCGTGTTTTTAATTAACTATTTCCCAAGCTGAATATAGTTTACCAATAATTAATAAATACATTAATTTGGTGCTTGATTAAAAGTTATTGCAGTGGAGAAAATGAAATTCAGATTGCTTTAAAAAAAAAATTGTTATTCTGTATTTAATATAAACAACTCTCCAGGTTACTTATCATATCTTAATACTTGCTGACTTACTCCTTGTGTGTCTCATTTTAATACCTTTCTTCTTAAGTATCAAAAATTGTGCATTATAAGTTCAACATTATGATGAAGAATTCTTCATCTGAAGAATTTGAAGAATCTGAAGAAGGGTCTCGACCCGAAACGTCACCCATTCCTTCTCTTCAGAGGTGCTGACTGTCCCGCTGAGTTACTCCAGCGTTTTGTGTCTATCTTCAGTTTAAACCAGCATCTGCAGTTGTTTCCTACACTGGTTTGACATTTTGTGTGCGTGTTTGTAGGTAAAGGATGCATGTGTGTGAATATAATTGAAAAGACAGTGTTCTGCAGATTCTCAAAATCTGAAATAAAATCTGAATCAGAGTGTTTACATATTGTGTGGAATTTGTGTTATGTTATATATTGTGTTGCTGCAACTAAGAATTCCATTGTTCTCTCTGGGACACATGACAATAAAACACTTGATTCTTTAAATAAAATGTGAAAATACTCAGTAGCTCAGGCAGCATTTGTGGAGAGAGAGAGAAACATAGAAAATAGGTGCAGGAGGCCATTCAGCCCGCACTGCCATGCAATATGATCATGGCTGATCATCCATAATCAGTACCCTGTTCCAGCTTTTCACCCATATCCCCTGGAACGGTATTAGGGGTTCAGTATTGATGTGGATAGAGAACTGGCTGGCAAACAGGAAGCAAAGAGTAGGAGTAAACGGGTCCTTTTCACAATGGCAGGCAGTAACTAGTGGGGTACCGCAGGGCTCAGTGCTGGGACCCCAGCTATTTACAATATATATTAATGATCTGGATGAGGGAATTGAAGGCAATATCTCCAAGTTTGCGGATGACACTAAGCTGGGGGGCAGTGTTCGCTGTGAGGAGGATGCTAGGAGACTGCAAGGTGACTTGGATAGGCTGGGTGAGTGGGCAAATGTTTGGCAGATGCAGTATAATGTGGATAAATGTGAGGTTATCCACTTTGGTGGCAAAAACAGGAAAGCAGACTATTATTTAAATGGTGGCCGATTAGGAAAAGGGGAGATGCAGCGAGACCTGGGTGTCATGGTACACCAGTCATTGAAAGTAGGCATGCAGGTGCAGCAGGCAGTGAAAAAAGCGAATGGTATGTTGGCTTTCATAGCAAAAGGATTTGAGTACAGGAGCAGGGAGGTTCTACTTCAGTTGTACAGGGTCTTGGTGAGACCACACCTGGAGTATTGCGTGCAGTTTTGGTCTCCAAATCTGAGGAAGGACATTATTGCCATAGAGGGAGTGCAGAGAAGGTTCACCAGACTGATTCCTGGGATGTCAGGACTGTCTTATGAAGAAAGACTGGATAGACTCGGTTTATACTCTCTGGAATTTAGGAGATTAAGAGGGGATCTTATAGAAACTTACAAAATTCTTAAGGGGTTGGACAGGCTAGATGCAGGAAGATTGTTCCCGATGTTGGGGAAGTCCAGGACAAGGGGTCACAGCTTAAGGATAAGGGGGAAATCCTTTAAGACCGAGATGAGAAAGACTTTCTTCACACAGAGAGTGGTGAGTCTCTGGAACTCTCTGCCACAGAGGGTAGTTGAGGCCAGTTCATTGGCTATATTTAAGAGTGAGTTGGATGTGGCCCTTGTGGCTAAGGGGATCAGAGGGTATGGAGAGAAGGCAGGTACGGGATACTGAGTTGGATGATCAGCCATGATCATATTGAATGGCGGTGCAGGCTCGAAGGGCTGAATGGCCTACTCCTGCACCTAATTTCTATGTTTCTATGTTTCTATGGAACAGAGAGAGGAACAGTCAATGTTTCTAGACCTTTCATCTGGAATGTAAAATGTTAACTAAATATAAGTCTTGCATCTCCAGCCCTAAGTTCTGGCCTGAAATGTTCACACTTGTTTTTGCACAAACATATGCTGTCTAAAATGAGCAATCCTAGCGTTTTCTGAAATGGTCTTTTTTTTAATGCAATTTCATCTTTCCTTCGAAAATAAAGCTTCCTCCCAAGTGAAATTCATGTTTGAGTATTTTTTTTGCTTCTAGTCATAGAGTCTTACAGCATGGAAACAGGCTCTTTGGCCCAACTTGCCCACACCAGCCAACATGCCCCCATCAATGCTAGTCCCACCTGCCTGCGTTTGGTCCACATCCCTTTAAACCTGTGTGTCAATAGGGACTGCAGATGCTTGTTTAAACCAGAGAGACACAAAATGCCGGTGTAATTCCGCGGGACAGGCAGCATCTCTGGGGAGGAATGGGTGACATTTTGGGTTGAGACTGATGAAACCTGTCCTGTCCATCTGTCTCTCCAAACCTGTCCTATTCTTGTGCCTCTCAAAATCTATTTTCATTATTTTTTTTTTTAAGTTGAAAATATGCGTGTTGATGATTGGTAATTGTTTTGTTTCTTTGGATGAACAGCAATCACCTGAAGTGTCTCTGAACATGTGGCTAGGAGCGGACGCAATCCAGTGTAGTCCAGCTCTTTCTTATCGAGAAAGGATCAAAGCAAATAATTCAAGGTACGCACAAATTTTCAGTCTTTGAAGAGATTGAATTAACATTTCTTGTCGAATTTTAGAACAGCACGGTGGCGCGGCAGTAGTGTTGCTGCCTCACAGCGCCAGATACCTGGGTTCAATCCCTTTAGCCCAACTTGCCCACCGGCCAACATGTCCCAGCTACAATAGTCCCACCTGCCTGTGCTTGGTCCATATCCCTCCAAACCTGTCCTATCCATGTACCTGTCTAACTGTTTCTTAAACGTTGGGATAGTCCCAGCCTCAACTACCTCCTCTAGCAGCTTGTTCAATACACCGCCACCCTTTGTGTGAAAAGGTTACCCCTCAGATTGCTATTAAATTTTCCCTTCACCTTGAACCTATGTCCTCTGGTCCTCGATTCCCCTACTCTGGGAAAGAGACTCTGTGCATCTACCCGATCTATTCCTCTCATTATTTTATACACCTCTATAAGATAACCCCTCATCCTTCTGCGCTCCAAGGAATAGAGTCCCAGCCTGCTCAACCTCTCCCTATAGCTCAGACCCTCTAGTCCTGGCAACATCCTCTTCTCTGAACCCTTTCAAGCTTGACAATATCTTTCCTATAACATGGTGCCCAGAACTGAACACAATACTCTAAATGCGGTCTCACCAACGTCTTATACAACTGCAACATGACCTCCTAACTTCTGTTTCTCTACTTCCAACAGAGGTCCTTCTGGTAAAGATACTCCCCTGTACTTCAGTTTAGAGATACAGCGCGGAAACAGGCCCTTCGGCCCACCGAGTCCACGCCAACCAGCGATCCCCGCACACTAACACTACCCTACACACACTGGAGATAATTTACATTTATACCAAGCCAATTAACCTACAGACCTGTACATCTTTGGAGTGTGGGAGGACACCAAAGATCTCAGAGAAAATCCACGCAGGTCACAGGGAGAACGTACAAACTCCACACAGACAGCACCCGTAGTCAGGATCGTACCCGGTCTCTGCCGCTGTGAGGCAGCGACTCCACCTGTACAGTTGGGTAAGCGGTTTTGAGACTCGGGTACAGTGATGATACTGAACAAGTGGTACATTTCCAAGTCAGGGTACTGAACAAGTGGTACATTTCCAAGTCAGGGTGGCATGACACGGGGAAGGGGCCCTGCAATGGCGGTGTCGAGATTCGGAGGCACAGTCGGAGCAGTCGAGATTAGTAACTGCTGCGTGTTTGGTAAAAGGTGCAGTCTGCATCCTCTGTGCCTGTGGTGGAGAGCGTGAATGGTCAGGTTGTTAACTGGAGTGCTGTCCTATCTTGACTACTGGTGCTGTCTGTACGGAGTCTGCACGTTCTCCCTTTGACCACGTGGGTTTTCTCCGGATGCTCCAGTTTCCGCCCACACTTCAAAAGCATACAGGTTTGTAGGTTAAATGGTGTCGGTAAAATTGTAAGTTGTCCCTGGTGTGTGTTGGCTAGTGTTAATGTGTGGGGATCGCTGGTTGGCGCGTGTAGATTGGTTATTTCCTACTAGCCAATTGTAGTGCTTGTTAGTAGTTGCTCCGTCTAATATGCAATTTATATTAGTAGCGATGTTACAAAATTTTGAGATTAAAAAAATCAAGTCTGCAATTTATCCCATCAGATAAAGCACAAAAAGAAGTTTAATTTGACACCTAATTCACTTTCATATCTTCAGTATTAAAAACGTTATGGCCATTTTCATACTCAGAAATTAGCATCTTGTTCCCCATTGCCTTTCCATTGACTTAACTCAAAAGCTGTGATCGAGGATAGTCAAAAGCCCATAACTATCTTAAAAATTAAGAGAACAATGAAATTTTCTCTTAATCAATGAAGTTATTATAGATTGAAGCATTCTGAAACAAATATGAAACAATATTACTTGGATGACCTGAAATTAAAGCATATAATGAATTAGTTACCTAATTGTAGCTAATTACAAAATTCAATTAGTAGATCTAAACATCTATCCATTTCTTAAGAAAAGATAAACTTTTTTTAATTGCCTAAGTGTCCAAATAACATTCACACAATAATTCACAATATAACATGATTTTTAAATCTCACGTTCATGAATTTATAGGCCAAATGGAAGTGTTTAATTCCTGTAAATTAATGGCCATTTAAATCAACTTGCGAGTGGGTTTTAGTGGAACGCGGTGGGTTCGAACGTTGCGGTTTGCGGTGAAGTCGGCATGAAAAACACTGCTGGCTCATACATTTTCTTTGTCCCCATTTCGCAACATGAAAATGTGAATAAAGGCTTCCTAAAAACCAAGCTTTAATGTAAAAATAAACTGTGCACTTTATTTTCTCCCCTACGTAAAATCATTCCTCTTGTCGGCGCTCACGGCATTAGAAGATGATTTTTAAATTACTCTAGCTAATAAATAATCTAGCGTAATTTAAAAATACCTTCATGAATGAAATGTCGGCGTTCAAGATATAAACAAAACCTGTAACCAGGAAATGTCTAATAGAAACATTGAAAATAAATAGGTGCAGGAGTAGGCCATTTGGCCCTTCGAGCCAGCACTGCCATTCAATTTGATCATGGCTGATCAACTAAATCAGTACCCTGTTCCTGCTTTTTCCCCATATCCCTCGATTCCGTTAGCCCTAAGAGCTAAATCTAACATAGACACAAAATGCTGGAGTAACTCAGCCGGTGAGGCAGCATCTAAGGAGAGGAGGAATTGGCAACGTTTCAGGTCTAGACACATCTTCAGACTGAGCTAAATCTAATTCTCCCTTGAAAACATCCAGTGAAATGGCATCCACCGCCTTCTGTGGCCGAGAATTCCACAGATTCACAACTCTCTGGGTGAAAAAGTTGTTTTCTCATCTCAGTCCTAAATGGTCTACCCCTTATTCTTAAACTGTGTGACCCCTGGCTCTGGACTACCCCAACATGGGGAACATTTTTCCTGCCTTTAACATGGATCAACACATTACAGCCTAACACACTGTTAAAATTAATTCCAAGGTTCATTCGCACTTGATTAGGAATCTGCCAAAATCTGTTGACAATACTTGGGCTTGGCTCTCCGTCATCACCATGTATGTAGCATTCAGAATTGATAACATTATTAATGAACGTCAACGCTTGCAGTGTCCTTGAGTAATATCCTGAAATAGCCCATTCACAAAGCTAATTCAAAAATTCTTCACGTCATATAAATCACCGTGTGAACTTTAGGATTTAATTTCTCGCTGGGGCAGTCTGACCTTTATTTACTTAAGTTTCATGGGGGATTGTGGCAGAGAATTACATCATTGGGTGACTAATCACGTTTAACGAAGCCCAAGAGATATTTTGAATTAGAAACAAAAGTCTCCACTTGTTTACAACTGTAACTACTTTCTGCCTTGGTGCATTTGTGTGTAAATATTATCAATATTTAAATCTGCTCCAGTCGATTTATAAATTTCTGAAATTCATGGCCATTCTAAGCTCAATCCTTCTGCTTTGTGATATGGGGTAAAATAATCACCATTTGGAAAAAAATCAATTTCTTATCACTTTTATTAAAATAAAACTTGGTTTTAAATTTCTGAACCTTCAGATCTACAGATTTTAGTCTTGTAGATCTCTGTAAATGCGTTAATCCCTGTTACGGATACATTCCCCAAAAAAGGTCAGACAGTCAGTACTTCTATCTACCTCATTAGTGACCCTCGGACTATCTTTGTTCAAGAAGGAACTGCAGACGCTGGAAAATCGAAGGTAGACAACATTGCTGTAGAAACTCAGTGGGTGCAAAGTTTTCGGGCCGAAACCCGGAAGGAAATAGGCAATGTTTCGGGCCAAAACGTTGCCTATTTCCTTCGCTCCATAGATGCTGCCGCACCTGCTGAGTTTCTCCAGCAATTTTGTCTACCTCGGACTATCTTTAATTGGACTTTACCTTGCATTAAGCGATATTCCCTTATCATGTATCCATACACTGTGAATGGCTCGAATGTAATCACGTATAGTCTCTCCGCTGACTGGATAGCACACAACAAAAGCTTTTCACTGTACCTCGGGACACTACACTAAATTAACTAAATGACAATAAACTAAACTAAACTTTTACCCAGAGCGCAAATGTCAAAGACTAGAGGGCATAGCTTTAAGAATAAAGGGACAAAGTTTAAAGGAGATATGTGGTGGTGGGTGCCTGGAACATGATGTGTATAAAATCATAAGGGGAATAGATCGGATAGATGCAGAGTCTCTTGCCCAGAGTAGGGGAATCGAGGAGCAGAGGACACAGGTTCAAGGTGAAGAGGCAAAGATTTAATAGGAATCTGAGGGGTAACTTTTTCACACAAAGGGTGGTGGGTGTATGGAACGAGCTGCCAGAGGAGGTAGTTGAGGCTGGGACTATCCCAACATTTAAGAAACAGGCAGGTACATGGATTGGACAGGTTTGGAGGGATATGGGCCAAGCGCAGACAGGTGGGACTAGTTTAGCTGGGACATGTTGGCTGGTGTGGGCAAGTTGGGCCGAAGGGCCTGTTTCCACGCTGTATCACACTGTGACTCTATGACAGGAGTAATGGTGGTGGATGCAGATGTAATAGAGGCATTTAAGAGGCTTTTAGATAGGCACATGGATATGCAGGGCAGGAGCGACATGGGTCATGTGCAGGCAGATGGGATTAGATTACTTTGGCATCAGGTTCAGCACAGATCTTGTGGGCCAAAGGGCCTTTGCCTGTGCTGTACTTTTCCATGTTCAATGTTTAATCTTTGCATGCTGCTAACTCTTCTGCATTAAGTGTGCATGCTGATGTTTCTAATACGTATATTTGATGTTGGAAGGAACTGCAGGTTCTGGTTTACACCGAGGATAGAGACAAAATGCTGAAGTAACTCAGGCCTGAAGAAGGGTCTCGACCCGAAACGTCAACTATTCCTTCTCTCCAGAGATGCTGCCTGTCCCTCTGAGTTACTCCAGCGTTTTGTGTCTCTATTTTATGTAGGTTTAATTCCGTCATTCATTGCATTATTAATGTCTTTGTGCAAATCTTGTGCCCTTAATATCATTTGTGTGGATTAGTTCCCCTTGCATGAAGTATTACCCGAGGAAAGTAAACAGTTTCAATCTGACAGTCTATGTGATTTTTTTTGTTAAGGCTAAAAAAAAGCCAATTAGTTGTTCTGCGCCCATTTACTAATTCCTTGACAGGGGCACTTTGTGTTGTTAATGTTTAGCAGAAAACTACAGAGTTTGTCTTCTACTAAATATCTTGCATTAAACTGAGGAAGGAAAAGGGGCCTTCTTGCATTCTTGAACATTCCATAATCTCGTGAAAGATTCCTGCACAATTTATTATAATCTAATTTTTTCGGGATAATTTAATCTGGTACTTAATTGATATTAATTCTGGTATTCTGTCAAGGTTTACCAAAACCACACTGTTCAATATATGAACACCTGTTGTCAATCTAGCCGTCATACTATGCTTGCTGTCATTAAAGCAATGTAGCATATTGATTACTGCTAATTACTGGTGAGGTTTTGCAAACGCAAACATAGGATCAAAGAGGACAGAGGTTCAAGGTGAAGGGGAAAAGATTTAAAAGGAATCCGAGGGGTGACATTTTCATACAAAGGGTGGTGGGTGTATGGAACGAGCTGCCAGAGGAGGTAGTTGAGGCTGGGACTATCCCATTGTCTAAGAAACAATCAGACAGGTACATGGATCGGACAGGGTTGGAGGGATACGGACCAAACGCAGGCAGGTGGGATTAGTGTAGCTGGGACATGTTGGCCGGTGTGGGTGAGTAGGGTCCGTGGGTCCTGTTTCCACACCGTATCGCTCTATGACTATGTCTCTATGACACTTAAGAATAAATATTAATACCCACAGATTTTATGTTTGAAAGGAAAAGGAAATCCAACCAGGGTGGCACGGTGGCGCAGCGGTAGAGTTACTGCCTTACAGCGCCAGACATCAGTTTGGTCCGCATCTACAGCGGTTCAATCCTGACAACGGGTTCTGTCTGTATGGAGTTTGTACGTTCTCTCCGTAACCCACGTGGGTTTTCTCCGAGATCTTCGGTTTCCTCCCACACTCCAAAGACGTGCAGGTTTATAGGCTAATTGGCTTAGGTATAAAAGTAAATTGTCCCTAGTGTATGTATGATAGTGTTGGTGTGCGGGGATCGCTGGTCGGTGCAGACTTGGTGGGCCGAAGGGCCTGTTTCTGCACACTGTATCTCTAAACTAAACTCTGAACTCAGTCTGAAGAAGGGGCTCGACCTGAAACGTCACTAATTCTTTCTCTCCATAGATGCTGCCTGTCCCGCTGGGTTACTCCAGCATTTTGTGCCTATCTTCAGTTTAAATGTTGGCATTCATTGCAAAAGAATTTGAGTACAAGAGCTGGGAGGTTCTACTGCAGTTGTACAGGGTCTTGGTGAGGCCACACCTGGAGTATTGCGTACAGTTTTGGTCTCCGAATCTGATGAAAGACATTCTTGCCATTGAGGGAGTACAGAGAAGGTTCACCAGACTGATTCCTGGGATGGCAGGACTTCCATATGAAGAAAGACTGGATAGACTCGGCTTGTACTCGCTGGAATTTAGGAGATTGAGGGGGATCTTATAGAGACTTACAAAATTCTTAAGTGGTTGGACATGCTAAATGCAGGAAGATTGTTCCCGATGTTGGGGAACTCCAGAACAAGTGGTCACAGTTTAAGGATAAGGGGGAAGTATTTTAGGACCGAGATGAGAAAATCATTTTTCACACAGAGAGTGGTGAATCTGTGGAATTCTCTGCCACAGAAGGTAGTTGAGGCCATTTCATTGGCTATATTTAAGAGGGAGTTAGATGTGGCCCTTGTTGCTAAAGGGATCAGGGGGTATGGAGAGAAGGCAGGTACATGATACTGAGTTGGATCGTCAGCCAGTATCATATTGAATGGCGGTGCAGGCTCGAAGGGCCGAATGACCTACTCCTGCACCTATTTTCTATGATTCTATGAAACCAGCATCTGCAGTTCCTCCCTAAACTAAACGAAAGTATGTTTTCAAAAAATGCGAGAAATTTTCACGTTTTTTTTTAAACTAATTTCAGATTTCAAAGGAGCACAGATGAAGAACTGATGAAGTTGGCAAAGGAATTTGATCGAACTATGGTTGAAAAGGATATCAGCTATGGTGACGAAGTCAGTGAAGTTAACGAGATTCTGGATAATGAAGATTCAGAGCAAACACTACACATGAAGCAGGCATACCGTGATATTTCATCGCTGGAAAACGCACCCGAGACCCGAATCGGCGAGCCAGTTGAAGACGACGGAAGCCGTGCCCTTCCTAGATCACAGCAAAGTTGCAGCCAGAGGTCGTTGGATCTGGAGGCTGAAGCTGCTGTCAATGCCTTGTTTGATGGGCCCACTCAGCATGCCAACCGCCCCTTGAGTCAGGGCCTCTCGGGAGATGAAAGCTCAAGCCCAAAATTAGATCACTCTCATGTGGTCAAAGCTGCCTGGATGCCTGTGAAAGGAAACACTGGTTCGCGGTGTAAACACTACTGCCTCACGGATAGGGGAGCCAACCGTCTCCTTTCCACCTGCCTCGAAAGACACCAACGTTCCCCAAGTGGCTTCGCCAATCGTACTGGATCCGCCAGACAAAGGGCGTTTCTTTGGCAACGCAACCGTCTCCAAGTGCGACACGAAGCTGGTTTGTGGAGATTCCACTGCAGATTTTGTATTGGATCAAGGGGAGGAGACCAACGTCCCCTCGAAAGGCAGAGCAGCCGCAGCATGGACGTTGGACTCGGAGCCAGCGGACAACGGCTTTGACGACTGGATGGAAGATGACTCTTTTATACAGCAGATCACACAATTCCCGGAGCTGGGCGACGCTGCGACCACATGCCAGTCCTTGGATGGTGCGGGCCACAAAGTGACAAAGGACTTTGGTAATGCTGACAATCCACAGGGCAATCCTAGAACGGGACCACCTGTACCACTTGTGCACTCTTCCACCAGCATACCCAGTGACAAAGAGTTAGCATCAAAGATCTGTCAGTTTGGGCAGGGGTCTGAAAGACCAAAGCCAAGGATTACGTTTACATTGCAAAGCAAAACATGCAGGAAGGTGACTGAGGAGCAATCTGTTGCAAAGTGTCAGCCGGGTAAAGACTGTAAGAGTGTGGTTAATGTGTTACTTAAAGGGGACTGTGGTAATTCTGATGCTTCGACACCTCAACAGGGTTCCCTTCATGCGCCAGTGAGGGCATTGTCTTCCTTAGCTAGTGCAACGCCTTTTAAACGAGCGACTTGGTGCGATGGCAGTGTACAGAGGAGCTCTCTTGCTTTACAGCGGCCGGCTCGCTGGGACGGTGCAGAATGGAGCTCGGCCGGTGGGCTGAGGGCGGCTGACAAAGGCTCACCGCGGGCTGCTGCAGACCTGGAGATGCAGAGTACCCTCTCCCCGTTTCCCCCCGATGATTGGAACGACGCGGAGTTCTACAGTGAAATCCAGGACATGTTTCCCGAATCGGAAAGTCCGTGGGAGACCAGCGATGACGATTTAAACCGCATGTGCGACGACGTGGAAAAGCTGATCGAAGACCAGAATTCTGGACCGACCTTGCCCGCTGGAACCGTAAAGACGAAAGCAGCAAATGGCAACCGGAGATTAACGAGCGACGTGCTTAGAAATCAGCTCAATGGGCAGCGAAAACACTCAAACCAAAATCAAACATTTGTTATCCCAGAAAGACAGATCTGCTCCAGGGAACAGGGACAGTTTGTAGCAAAACATAATGCCTTACCTGCCTTGGGACCTCAGCCTGGGTCAACAGATTTGATCTGCACAGTATGTACCACAGCCACACCACCTACACAGAGCCACTATTTGAATTCTGCTGGCAATATCCAAGGTCAAGTTTTGACAAATACGTCCAAAGTGTGCGGTGTGAATTTTAACGGATTACCTTCTGTGACTGGTTGGAGCAATTCCACCCCAGCTTCAAAAGTCCCGCGGACTCTAGCTGCAGCAAACTTTGGCGGTGGGCAGAGCGTGCAGACGCTCGGCGGGATCGCTGGTCAGCCGGCTCCCAGAGCGTCCAGCTCTGCTGGCATCGCTAGGACCCCCAGGTTCACTTTCAGCAAGATCACAACTCCTACCCTGGCTGCTATTCCAGGCATCGGCAGCAGCCATGCAGCGCAGTGCGAGAAGGCGTTTGGCAGCAGAGATCCGCACGAAAGATGTGTTCAGTCAGCCCCGAGCACTAAAGCCACCTGGAGCCCAACACCATCACTAAAGAGGCATTTTTCAGACTCGACTTTAGTGCTCAAAGGTGGTGAGATTGTTTTGTTTTCAACATGTAACACTGACTTCTAATCAATTGTAATTGTTACCCTTCAATGGAATATTTGTTCCAGCTGAAGAGTCTGAGGAAGGGTCTCGGCCCGAAACGTCACCTTTTCCTTTTCTCCAGAGATGCTGCCTGACACTCTGAGTTACTCCAACATTTTGTGTCTTATCATCTGCAGTTCCTTCCCACACACTCTGATCTCAAATGTTGCTTCGACTGGGATAATTTCCTTAGTTAGCAACACAAACAGTAAGTCGGAGATACAAAGAACTGTAGATGCTGGTTTAATACAACAAAATAATGCACAGAGTGCTGGAGTAACTCAGCGGGTCAGGCAGCATCTGTGGAGAACATGGATAGGTGACGTTTCACAGAGTGCTGGAGTAACTCAGCGGGTCAGGCAGCATCTGTGGAGAACATGGATAGGTGACGTTTCATGGATAAACAGATGCACAGGTGTAGGATAACAGTTCATGTAGTCATCCATTTGGTATAAATGTGCTATTAAACAGTGGATATTTTTAAGGCAGAGATCGATTGATTCTTGATTAGTGCGGGTGTCAGAGGTTTGGGGAGAAGGCAGGAGAATGGGGTTACGAGGGAGAGATAGACGAGCCATGATTGAATGGCGGAGAAGAACGTGGGCCGAATGGCCTAATTCTACCCCTATCACATGATGACTAATGGGATTGTAGAGGTGGTGGGGAGGGAGGAAAAAACACAGTCAGGCTTTGTGATAAAATCGTCATTTTGATGCAGTGGTAGGTAAGGGCGCAGTCCCTTTTGTGGGAACTAAGGAACATAAACTGACCTGCATCACCTATCACTTGCCAGGCTTTGTTCTGCACTCACCTTTCTCCCCGACTGCAATCACTGAAGAAGGGTCCCAACCCACAACATTGACCACACAGATGCTAACTGAGTTTAACTGAGATGCTAACTGAGAGTTTAGAGTAGACAAAATGCTGGAGAAACTCAGCGGGTGAGGCAGCATCTGTGGAGCAAAGGAATGGATGATGTTTCGGGTCGAGACCCTTCTTCAGACTGTGGGGTTGGGGGGGGGAAGAAGAAAGGAAGAGGCGGAGACAGTGGGCTGTGGGAGAGCTGGGAAGGGGAGGGGAAGGAGGGAAAAAGCAGGGACTACCTGAAATTGGAGAAGTCAATGTTCATACAGCTGGGGTGTAAACTGCCCAAGCGAAATATGAGGTGCTGCTCCTCCAATTTGCGGTGGGCCTCACTCTGGCCATGGAGGAGGCCCAGGACAGAAAGATCGGATTCGGAATGGGAGGGGGAGTTGAAGTGCTGAGCCACCGGGAGATCAGGTTGGTTAATGCGAACCGAGCGGAGGTGTTGGGCGAAGCGATCGCCAAGCCTACTCTTGGTTTCACCGATGTAGAGCAGCTGACACCTAGAGCAGCGGATGCGATAGATGAGGTTGGAGGAGGTGCAGGTGAACCTCTGCCGCAGCTGGAAAGGCTGCTTGTGTCTGATTCCATATAATGAGTTCTTCACAAATTGTCTCAATTTAATCTGCCTTGAAATGTGTTCCCTGGTAAATAATTATTTCTGGTGATCCACAACAACTGATCATTTCCCTCTCTCTCCGACTTGCCCCCAACCTAGTCGTCCTCTTGGTTTCACTGTTTGTATCCCTTCATTATTGTGGGATCCTTGATCATTGTGGGCTCCTTGGCCATCAGTGCCAGCTCTGATGTGTTCTGCATCTTTTCATCCCTCTAGCTTCCCTCTCCCCTGACAGTCTGACGAGGGGGTCTTGAAACAAAACGTCACCTATTTTTCTCCAACGATGCTGTCTGCCCTGCTGGTGTACTCCAGCACTTAGTATCCATCTTAACCATTTTTCAAAATTTAGATGAACAAAAATTTAAACTTGATAGGAGCAGAATATGCCCATTCAGCCCACCAGGTCTACTCCACCATTCAATCGTGGCGGATCTATCTCTCCCTCCTAACCCCATTCTCCTGCCTTCTCCCCATAATCTCTGTCGAAGATAGCGGAGTCAGGGGATATGGGGAGAAGGCAGGAACGGGGTACTGACTGGGGATGATCAGCCATGATCACATTGAATGGCGGTGCTGGCTCAAAGGGCCGAGTGGCCTTCTCCTGCACCTATTGCCTATTGTCTATTGACTCCTGCTCGAATCAAGAATCCATCTATCTCTGCCTTAAAACTATCCATTGACTTGGCCTCCGCAGCCCTCTGTGGTTAGCGGGCGATGTGCGGAAAGCTGTACAAAAGCTGTTATTCGTCTCAAAGACGATTGCATTCTGTTTTTTGATTTGTGCAGTTGGTGAAATGGCGGGGAGGACATCGGCAAAGTGTTCTCTGCAAGAGATCGAGAAAAAGAAGCAAGCTGCAGTAGCCCGGAGGAAGATGAAAATACAAGCCAGCTGTAGCCACCCGCCAACCGTGTGATCTGCAAATGATGACTCTATTATAGGAAAGTAACAAAGAAACCGGAGGAAAGTGGTGGTAAGGCCAGAGAAATGGGCTTTGCGTCTGCCCTGCAGCCCGCTGAATAAACGGAGGCAGATTACTAAACAGAAGCGCTCTGAATTTCTCTTACTCAGTTGGACTTTGTATCATCATCCCACTGATAATATCATGATTAAAAGTCTCAGCTTTTCCCCACAGCCCTCTTCTCTGCTAGTGCTTCCCTTGCATCCCCTCCAGGCCCAGTTTTTAAGCTCACCAGTACAATTCCAGGTACAGGATGCAGGAGTTACTCATGAAAACCGGAGACAACTATACATCTCCTTGAAACCAAGGATTAAAGATTCCCCTCTTGCTACCCACCTGAGAAAAGGCCAATTGGCCTAGACTGGCATTAATGAAATGGGTCTGTATGGGATTTGCCTTGGCCTGGAGTTTGATTGAGAATCTGACTTGAGACCTTTCCAGAAACAGTTCCCAATTCCAATTCCCTTGAGGAGAGAGTCTGAAGAAGGGTCTCGACCCGAAACGTCACCCATTCCTTCTCTCCAGAGATGCTGCCTGTCCCGCTGAGTTTACTCCAGCATTTTGTGTCTTATCTTCAGTTCCCTTGAATTCCCAATCAAATTTTGAACTGGAGACAACAGCAACTTCTCTCTCAGCCTTCTCTGATTGAACTGCACAATTACGAGCTGCACTAAGTATTATTTAAATCGTACATCCTAGTTTAATTTATGTATTTTTGTTTTTTGAATGAAGTGCTTCCAAGAGGTGCATCCTTGTTGTGAAAGGTATCCCATCCTAAGGAGACTCTGCAAGTATGTGTATGGTTTTATTTTCATATTGCTGTTTAATGTTGCTACAATCTTTTCAGTTGACATTTTTGGAAATGCCCGAGTCGCGATTCCTACGACGAGGAACTCAGCTAAAATTTCCAATGGCACCATTTGAGCTATCTATTTTTAACACTTTAATTACTTTCCCAGACCAGTGAGAAGGAAGAATCGTGGAAATCATCACACTCCCACGGCCAAAATGACAAAAGTTACATTTGGCTAATTTGTGTAGCTAAATGAAAACATAAGCTGGTCTCCGTTTTTTTTTTGTTCATATGCATTTGATCACAATGAAAGGTCAGCTTCTATATACAGTCTGGCACAAATACGACCCTGTGTTCAGGTTGTCTTGAGAATAAAGCTGGTGTGACATTTTTTAACGTGTTGACATTTTTGTGACTGATAATGTACTGTCAATTTTACTGAATGAAGGGCGTGTCCCACTTACGCGATTTTTTTTCGGCCACTTGCCGGCACCCGTCATTAGTCGCCGCAGGTCGCCGAAAATTTTCAACCTGGTGAAAATCCAGCGGCGACCAGAAAAACTCACGGGTGACACCTGTATGGTCGTGAGTAGTCGCCCAAAGAGTTGTACCTTTTTCTGGTCGCCTGTATAGTCGTAAGTTGGTCGCCCAAAGAGTCGTACCTTTTCCTGGTCGCCGCTGGATTTTCAACACACGTTGAACATTTTCGGCCACTTGCTGCGACTAATGACGGATGTAAGTGGGACAGGCCCCTTAAATAAATGTTTTATCACAAACACACTCTCTATTATCTTTTAAAATCTACCTCAAAACATGGGCATTGAATTAAAATATTCCTGGCTCAGGCCAGTGCTTTATTTAATTCAATAACCCGGTGAAATTCTTGTAATGCTTTGTCGGTTATTAAATACGTGCCTTTTTTTTAGTTAGATTTGATACAGTTTTGTGTGCACTGTGTCGCTAATGTTTGCAGTCTCGGGTCTTAGAGTGGTCAGAGCGATTGTAATGATCCAACTATGCAGCATTATTCTTTGCAGTAGGTTTCAGCTGTACTATAATACTTTGGCAAGTGTACATATGTAAGTGTTTATGTATACCTGGAGTTTTTTTAACTAAGTGTCTAGACATCTAATAAAGAAAAAATGGAAGGAGTCATTTAGTATTCTAAAATGGCAAACTGATGCACCTTGCTATGGGAATAGTTAACTTTCTGTATTTGGATGAGGTGCTTGACAAAATTGTGGCAATCCATATTGCAAAACTGAAGATTTTCTGTTCTAAAGATCATAAGTGATAGGAGCAGAATTAGGCCGTTCGGCCCATCGAGTCTAATCTGCCATTCAGTCATGGCTGATCTATCTCTCCCTCCCAATCCCATTCTCCTGCCTTCTCCTCCTAAACCTCTGACACCCGTACCAATCAAGAATCCATCTCTGCTTTAAAATATCCATTGACTTGGCCTCCACAGCCTTCTGTGGCAAAGAATTCCACAGATTCACCACCCTCTGACTAAAGAATTGTCTCCTCATCTCCTTCCTAAAAGACCATCCTTTAATTCTGAGGCTATGACCTCTAGTACTAAACTCTCCCACTAATGGAAACATCCTCTCCACATCCATTCTGTCCAAGCTTTTCACTAATCATAAGGTGATCGGAACAGAATTAGGCCATTTGGCCCATCAAGTCTACTCCGCCATTCAATCATGCCTGATCTATCTCTCCCTCTCAACCCCATTCTCCTGCCTTCTCCCCATAACCTCTGACACCACTCTGAAAGTTGTGGTACATTATTTTAATTCCCTGCTGTTATTTGGGGACCAGGCTTCTAATTTAAGAAATTTGAGATGCATTGAAAGTATTCTTAAATGAATCCAATGTGAAAACCAGAATATCGTGTGATCTCTGAGTTCTGAGCTCTGAACTTGCTGTTGAGCAGGATCATGTTCCAATCTCATCTTAATCTTAAATGCTTAAATTTAATATGAATTAATTACACCGTTTATGTTATAAGCCAGCAGAAAAGTGACAGAAAAGCTGGGTGGTTGTAACTGATCAAAGAATTCCTTCTCTCCAGAGATGCTGCCTGTCCCGCTGGGTTACTCCAGCTTTGTGTGTCTTTTGGGCCTGTCCCACTTACGCAATTTTTTTCGTCAACTGCCGGCACCCGTCATTAGTCGCAGCAGGTCGCCGAAAAATTTCAACGTGTTGAAAATCCAGCGGCCACCAGAACAAGGTCCGACTATTTGGGCGACTACTCACGACCGTACAGGCTTCGCCCCGCGACATGTCGCCTGTACGGTCGTGAGTCGTCTCCTCACTCGCCCAAAGAGTCGTAGCGTCTTTCTGGTCGACGCTGGACATTTTTCGCCAACCTGCAACGACCTGTGACGGTCGTGAGTAGTCGCCCAAATATTCGGACCTTGTACGGGTGCCGGCAGTCGACGAAAAAGTTGCGTAAGTGGGACAGGCCCATTTATCTTCGGTTTAAACCAGCACCTGCACTTCCTTCCTACACATAGAATCATACAGCACAGACTCTTTCCACTCACCCTCATTCATATTGACTTTAGACTTCAGAAACAGGCCCTTCAGCCCACCAAGTCCCCACCAACCAGCGATCAACCCGTACACTAGCACTAAACCTACACACTAGGGACAATTTACAATTTCTGTTTACCAATGCCAATCAACCTTGCAGGTCACGGGGAGAACGTACAAACTCCGTACAGACAGCACCCGTAGTCGGGATCGAACCCGGGTCTCTGGCGCTGTGAGGCAGCCACTCTACTGCTGTGCCACTGTGCTGCTCTAAAATCATGAGAGGAATAGATCGGGTAGATGCACAGAGTCTCTTGCCCAGAGTAGGGGAATCGAGGACCAGACGACATAGGTTCAAGGTGAAGGGGAAAAGATTTAATGGGAATCCAAGGGGTCACTTTTTCACACAAAGGGTGGTGGGTGTATGGAACAAGCTGCCAGAGGAGGTAGTTGAGGCTGGGACTACCCTATTGTTTAAGAAAGAGTTGGACAGGTGCATGGAATGGACAGGTTTGGAGGGATATGGACCAAGCGCAGGCAGGTGGGACCAAAGATACTCGAGGAGCTCCTCTAGTATCTTTGGGTGGGACTAGTGTAGCTGTGACATTGTTGGCCAGTGTGGGCAAGTTGGGCCGAAGGGGTTGTTTCCACACTGTGTCACTCTGTATGACTAAAACCCATGCTGATCAAGGGGGAAACGTAGACGGCCCCTGTAGTCAGGATGGAACCCAAAGGTCAACGGTCAGAGGTTATTTATTGCTCACATGCACCAGTTGGTAGTGAAATGCTTCTTGCCAATGCAGCGCATAAAAACAAATACAGACATAACAATAATAAAGAGATTTAAAACATAAAAAACATCCCCCCACAATGGTTCCCATTATGAGGGAAGGCACAAAGTCCAGTCCCCACCCCATGTCCACCCATAGTCGGGCCCATTGAGGCCTCCGCAGTCGCCTTCACGGAGGCCCGATGTTCCAGGCCGATCTCGCCGGGTGGTGATGCTCCGGCGTCGGGAGAATCCTCTCAGCGGCTTGGGACACCTGGAACGGCCGCTTCCTTACCGGAGTCCGCGGCTTCCGAAGCCAACAAGGCCGCGCCGGATGGAGCTTCCACCGCTGGCTCCCGATGTTGAAGTCAGCGCCGCCGCCCGCAGCTGGCCGCTCCACAGACCCGCAGCTCCGCCATGTTTGTCTCGGCGGTTTCAGCTCACCGGAGTTTCAGCGCGGCGACCCAGGCAAGGCATCGGCCGTTCGGCTCCGCGATAGCGCTCCAGCGCCGGGCCGCTGCCGAAGCCGTGGTTCTGAGCGGTCTCCTCGGGAAGCGCCGCTCCAGGCCCGCTGGTAGGCCACGAGGACGGGTCGAAAGTGCAGCCCGGAGAAAGCTGCCTCTCCAACCAGGTAGGGACCCTGAAAAGTAGTTTCCCCCTTCCCCCACCCCCCACATAAAAACGAATAGAACTCCAAAAACAAAACACTTTAACTCACTAAAATAAAGAAAAGAGTGAAAAACAAACAGCTGCAGGCTGGGCAGCCAGACCATACAGGACGGCGCCCCCTATCGAAAAGCCCGTGCCTCTGGCGCAGTAAGGCAGCAACTCTACCGCTGCTCTACTGTGCCGTCCCTCCAACAACCTTGATGACTGATTGTAATTGTATCTGCTTCTGTCGTCTGGCAACTCATGCCACAGAGCCAGCACCCTCTGTGGAAAAACTGCCCTCAGATCTGAAGTATTGAGTTGTCCTTTACATCCTGATCTCCCAGTTCCATATTTCCCTTGTATCTCCCCTTCTCTCCATCCTCTTCCACTCATATCCCTCCCTCTGGCTTTACATATCACTCCTTTCCTTATCGGACAGCTTTTCCTGCTCTTTTCTTTGGGGGAGTCCAGAACCAGGGGCCACAGTTTAAGAATAAGGGGTAAGACATTTAGAACAGAGATGAGGAAACACTTTTTCACACAGAGAGTTGTGAGTCTGTGGAATTCTCTGCCTCAGAGGGCGGTGGAGGCCAGTTCTCTGGATGTTTTCAAGGGAGAATTAGATTTAGCTCAGTCAGTTCTCTGGATACTGTCAAGAGAGAGTTAGATAGGGCTCTTGAAGATAGCGGAGTCAGGGGATATGGGGCGAAGGCAGGAATGGGGTACTGATGAGCAGGAACGGGGATGATCAGCCATGATCACATTGAATGGCGTTGCTGACTCGGAGGACCGAATGGCCAACTCCTGCACCTATTGTCTATTGTCTATTTTACTCATTATCCTTACTCCAATCATAGAGTGACACAGCGTGGTAAACAGGCCCTTCGGCCCAACTTGCCCACACCGGACAACCTGTCCCAGCTACACTAGTCCCACCTGCCAGCGCTTGGTCCATATCCCTCCAAACCTGTCCTATCCATGTACCTGTCTAACTGTTTCTTAAACATTGGGATAGTCCCAGCCTCAACTACCTCCTCTGGCAGCTTGTTCTATACACCCACCACCATTTCTGGGGTGGGAGATTGCAACCTTCATGTGGTCCACCCTGTTTCAACCTATGCAATCAACCCGAATTTCACAAACAATTAGATGAAATAGAACCAGCTGACCTACAACTTTAAGCTGTGCATGCCATACGCAAGAAGAAGAAGACCACCATTTCTGTGAAAAAGTTCAAGTTTGCGTTGAGTGTCACACGCACCAATTAAGGAACAGTGAAATTTGAGTTACCATACAGCCATGCTCAGTAAAAAGCAACAATACACACAGTCACAAAATAAAATTTAACATAAACATCCACCACAATGGAATCCACATTCCTCACTGTGATGGAAGGCAATAACATTCAGCCAACTTCCTTTGTTCACCCATGGTTGGTGCTGAACCCTCCGCACTTGCCGCTGCCGACGGTCCGATGTCCGAGCCCTCTCGTCGGGATGATGGAAACTCCAGCGTCGGGATGGATTGGAACACTCTGCGGCATGGAGCTCCCGAGACGGCCTCATCTCATCGGAGACCGCGGGCTTCAGGGTGTTAAAGTCCACGGGCCCCGGGGACGGAGCACTCGGCAAAGGGTCGCAGCCTCCTCGAAGTTAAAGTCCGTGTTGTGGCGGTGGCTCCACGTTGTTAGACCGCGGGGGAGGGAGAACGATATGGAGAAAAATCGCATCTCCGTTGAGGTCAGTGACTGGAAAAAGTTTCTCCTGATTCTCCCCCCCCCCCCCCCCCCCCCCCCACCCTCCACATAAAACATGCCAAGAAACATTAAAACAAATTTTTAAAAATTACTTAAAATAAATAAAACAGCGAGGGGACAGACAGACTGTTGGCGAGGCAGCTACTGTGATGCCACGTCAGTGAAAGTTCCCATTAAATTTTTTCCCCTTCACCTTAAACCTATGTCCTCCGGTCCTCGATTCCCCTACTCTGGGCAAGAGACTCTGTGTGTCTACCCGATCTATTCCTCTCATGATTTTATGCATCAGCCAATCAAAAATCAGTCTGAAGAAGGGTCTCGACCCGAAACGTGGCCCATTCCTTCTCTCCAGAGATGCTGCCTGTCCCGCTGAGTTACTCCAGCATTTTGTGCATCTTCGGTTTGAACCAGCATCTGCAGTTCCTTCCCACACATCTGTTGTAGAGCAAGCACGTTGCTGTGACTGCCATGAAGGTACAGCAACCTCTACTGCCTGAGGTGACTGAGGATATTCTACACAAGGTGGACAAAAATGCTGGAGAAACTCAGCGGCTGAGGCAGAATCTATGGAGCGAAGGAATAGGTGACAGTTCGGGTCGAGACCCTTCTTCGGGCTGATGTGGGGGTGGAGGCGCGGGAAGAAGAAAGGAAGAGGCGGAGACAGTGGGCGGGGAGAGAGGAGGCTAAAATGTCTTCAATGAGGCCTATAAACTTCTCCAGAAGCTACATGGAAAGCGTACTATGGTAGACACCGTCTGAAGAAGGGTCTCGACCCGAAACGTCACTCATTCCTTCTCTCCAGAGATGCTGCCTGTCCCGCTGAGTTACTCCAGCATTTTGTGTCTACCTTCGATTTAAACCAGCATCTGCAGTTATTCCCTACACAAGGAAAGCGTACTGTTGTGTTGTATCGCAGCTTGGTTTGGCAGCAGCTCTCCCCAAGACACACACTGTAGCCCAGTCCTTCACTCAGATCAGACTTCCTGCCATTGACTCCATCTACACTTCCCGCTATCTCAGACAAGCAAGTCAAGTCAAGAGAGTTTATTGTCATGTATTCCAGATAGGACAATGACATTCTTGCTTGCTGCAGCACAAAAAATATTGTAAACATAAATACAGAACAGATCAGTGTGTCTATATACCATAGACCATATATATATATACACATAGATAAACAGATATTAGGCTGTTCTAGTTCAGAGTCTGTTTGATGGCGAGATGCTACACTTGTCCCTTCACCTCCCCCCTCCACTCCTTTCAGGGACCCAAGCAGTCCTTCCAGGTCCGACAGAGGTTCACCTGCACCTCCTCCAACCTCATCTACTGCATCCGCTGCTCCAGATGCCAGATGATCTATATCGGTGAGACCAAGCGGAGGCTTGGCGATCGTTTCGCCGAACACCTCCGCTCGGTCCGCAATAACCAACCCGACCTCCCGGTGGCTCAGCACTTCAACTCCCCCTCCCATTCCGCATCCGACCTCTCGGTCCTGGGCCTCCTCCACGGCCAGAGTGAGCAACACCGCAAGTTGGAGGAACAGCACCTCATATTCCGCTTGGGGAGTCTGCATCCTTTGGGCTTGAACATTGAATTTTCTCCATTCTGTTAACCCTTGCTGTCTCCTCCCCTTCCCACCTCTCCCTCAGCCCTCGGGCTCCTCCTCCTTTTTCCTTTCTTCTCTCCCCCCCCCCCCCCCCATCAGTCTGAAGAAGGGTTTTGGCCCGAAACGTCGCCTATTTCCTTCGCTCCTTAGATGCTGCTGCACCTGCTGAGTTTCTCCAGCTTTTTTGTGTACCCACAAGAGTTTAATAGCCTGGTGGCTGTGGGGAAGTAGCTGTTCCTGAACCTGAACGTTGCAGATTTCAGGCTCCTGTACCTTCTACCTGATGGCAGCGGAGAGATGCGTGTGTGGCCAGGATGGTGTGGGTCCTTGATGATGCTGGCTGCCTTTTTGCGACTATCCAGGGGATCTATCCAGCGACTGCGATAGATCCCCTCGATGGTAGGGAGGTCAGAGCCGGTGATGGCCTGGGCGGTGTATACAACTTTTTGCAGCCTTTTCCACTAACAGAATCAAAGACTTGTCCCATTCCTGTCATTCCTCCTTCTCCCTGCTCCTGTCTGGCAGAAGGTACAGAAATCTAAAAGTACGCACCACCCAACTCAGGAACAGCTTCTTCCCCACCGTTAGACCATCAGACATACTGTAGGAGCCGAATTATGCCATTCAGCTCATCTCCTCCACCATTCAATCATGGCTGACCTATCTCTCCCTCCTAACCCCATTCTCCTGCCTTCTCCCCATAACCTCTGACACCCGTACTAATCAAGAATCGATCTGACAACCCAACAATATGAATGTTGAGGGTACACAAAAGGCTGGAGAAACTCAGCGGGTGCAGCAGCATCTAAGGAGCGAAGGAGATAGGCGACGTTTTGGGTCGAGACCCTTCTTCAGACAATGTTGAATTCTCCAATTTTAGATAACGAACACAAATGCCATCACGACCTCTTGACCAACAGACCCGAATTCCTCGACAGCCCCCACTCAGTGAGGATGGGGGACAGATCATCCTCCACGATAATCCTCACACGGGTCTTCTTCTTGCGTACGGCGTTCTCAGCCTAAAGTTGCATGACGACTTGTTCTATTTGATCTCATTCGATTGTGCACGCCGGGTTGATTGCATTCGTCGAAACACGTGAAGGTTGCAATCTACCACCCCTCCCAACACTGGGGCTCCGCAAGGCTGCGTTCTCTGCCCCCCGTCTTTACACCTTGTACACCCGCCACTGAGCGGGCTTGTACACATCTAATTCAATTTACAAATTCGCTGACGACACCACCATTGTGGGCTGGATATCAGATAATGATGAGACGGAGTGCAGGAAGGAGACTGAGAACCTCGTGTCCTGGTGTCGAGCCAACAACTGTCCTCTCAACGTCAGCAAGACAAAGGAGATAGTGATCGACTTCAGGAAGTGAAACGGTACACACGCCCCAGTTTGCATTGATGGCACCAAAGTAGCGATGGTTGAAAACTTCAAATTCCTACGAGTCAATATGACCAACAGCTTCTCCTGGACCACCCATACTGAAGGAGCGACCAATAAACACACCCACGCCTCCGCTTCCTAAGACGTTTGGCATGTCCCCAAAGCACTCTCACCAACATCTACAGATGCACCATAGAAAGCATTTTATCAGGATGCGTCACAGCTTGGTCTGGGAACAGCTCCATCCAAGACCGTAAAGAAATGTCAGCGAATTGTGGACGCAACCCACAAGTTCACTTTAGTTTATTGTCACGTGTGCAGTGAAAAGCTTCTGTTGCGCGCCAACCAGTCAGCGGAAAGACAATATGTGATTACAATCAAGCCATTTACAGTGTATAGATACATGATAAGGGAATAGACAATAGGTGCAGGAGTCGGCCATTCGGCCCTTCGAGCCAGCACCGCCATTCAATGTGATCATGGCTGATCATCCCCAATCAGTACCCCGTTCCTGCCTTCTCCCCACACGCTATCTTTAAGAGCCCTATCTAGCTCTCTCTTGAAAGTATCCAGAGAACCGGCCTCCACCGCCCTCTGAGGCAGAGAATTCCACAGACTCACCACTCTCTGTGAGAAAAAGTGTTTCCTCATCTCTGTTCTAAGAACGGGGTGGGACAATGGAATTTAGTTGTAGAATAGTGTCTTTTACTCTTGGTTTGACATTGAAAATGTTCTTTATAGTTTGGGCACCTGTGGGAAAAGATGTTAGCTGTGGAATTTGATATTTTTAAGAGCCCAATCTAGCTCTCGAAAGCATCCAGAGAACCCGCCTCCACCGCCCTCTGAGGCAGAGAATTCCACAGACTCACCACTCTCTGTGAGAAAAAGTGTTTCCTTGTCTCCGTTCTAAATGGCTTACTCCTTATTCTTAAACTGTGGCCCCTGGTTCTGGACTCCCCCAACATCGGGAATATGTTTCCTGCCTCTAGCGTGTCCAAACCCTTAACAATCTTATGTTTCAATGAGATCCCCTCTCATCCTTCTAAACTCCAGAGTGTACAAGCCCAGCTGCTCCATTCTCTCAGCATATGACAGTCCCGCCATCCCGGGAATTAACTTTGTGAACCTTGTACAAGAATGTCCTTCCACAAATTAGGGGACCAAAACTGCACACAATACTCCAAGTGTGGTCTCACTAGGGCTCTGTACAACTGCAGAATGACCTCTTTGCTCCTATATTCGATTCCTCTTGTTATAAAGGCCATTCGCTTTCTTCACTGCCTGCTGTACCTGCATGCTTACTTTCATAGACTGATGAACAAGGACCCCCAGATCCCGTTGTACTTCCCCTTTTCCCATTCCCAATAGGATGGTTCAGTTGCCTGACAACAGCTGGGAAAAATTGTTAATTGTCCCTAGTGCGTGTAGGACAGTGTTGGCGTGCGGGGATCGCTGGTCGGCGCGGACTCGATGGGCCGAAGGGCCTGCTTCTGCACTGTACCTCTAGACTAAATCTCACACTTGCTCAGATTAAACTGCATTTTATGAGTTTCACTCCAACAGAAATCTGCTTGTAAAGGGACGTGAAGCTAATCCCTTACTGACAGCAGCCAAGCTCACTGATCAAGACAAACGCTCCCACCAAACGCTTCCTCTGTGCAGTTTTCATTCTTTCCTTAAAAAATAAAAACAAACTATCCACTGGAACTTCCCGCAACTATTCCCAGGAAAATGAAGCGATGTTTCCCCTGCGATCCTGCATTTAAATTTATGCTGAAATTTGGGGTTGAAGGCTACTATGAACGCTTTACTTTGCTGAAGAAAGCCAAAACTGCAACAAACCACTTTCCGAGGTTAAGTCAAATTCCTAAAAAAAAGCCTTAGGCTTTTAGTTTAAGACTTTTGATTAATTACAGTGTTCCGTTAAATAGAGACACATCCTTGGATTCATTTCCTTTCATGAAAACTGGGTTTTCTATTTTGGTTGCTTGCCAAGTGGAAAATATTCAACTACTTTTCGACTTGTTTCAATGGTTAAAACTGTCTGATCAATCATAAGTCTTGTTACTGAGATGGGGGCTTCCTTCAATCAAAAGGGCTTTTTTTTCAATGCTTGAAATATCCAGGCTTTACCAGATCTATAGTGCCCACTGCTGCTTCGACAGTCCACAGACTTTGTGGGCCCACAAATAGTTCACAGAGTGTTCGAACTACTTGATTTTTGAATAACTTTGATCCTGACTTTGATTTTGACGAGGATGTTGTCAGGACTAGAGGGTCTGAGTTATGGGGACAGGTTGAGCAGGCTGGGTCTCTATTCCTTGGAGCGCTGGAGGATGAGGGGTGATCTTATAGAGGTGCATCAAATCATGAGAGGAATAGATCGGGTCGATGCACAGAGTCTATGACCTCGGGTGCTGTCTGTGTGGAGCTCGTACGTTCTCCCCGTGATCTGCGTGGGATTTCTCCGGGTGCTCCGGCCTCCTCCCACACTCCAAAGCTGTATGGGTTTGTAGGTTGATCGGCCCTCTGTAAGTTGCCCCCTGGTGTGTAGGGAGTGGGTGAGAAAGTGGGATAACATAGGACTAGTGTCAATGGGTGATCGCTGTGGACTGGGTGGGATGTTTGCGCGCTGTATCAGCTGTTTGCACGCTGTATCTCTGAAATCAAAAACTAGTCCCACCTGCCTGCGTTTGGCCCATATCCCTCCAAACATGTCCTATCCATGTACCTGTCTAAATGTTTCTGAAACATTGTGATAATCCCAGCCTCAACTACCTCCTCTGGCAGCTCGGTCCATACACCCACCACCGTCTGTGTGGAAAAGTTACTCCTCAAGTTCCCATTAAATCTTTCAAACCCTTCACCTTGAACCTCTGCCCTCTGGTTCTTACTGTACTTCCCTACTCTGGACAAGAGACTGTGTTTCCGATCTATTCCTCTCATGATTTTATACACCTCTATCAGTTCATCCCTCATCCACCTGCGCTCCAAGGAATAGAGTCCCAGCCTACTCAACCTCTCCCTGTAGCTCACGCCCTCTAGTCCTGGCGGCATCGTTCCTCGGACTGATTGGAGTGCGGGAGGGGAGAGAAAGTTGGAAAAGAAAGGTGGGGGTGGGACATAGCATGGCGAGTGATAGGTGGATACAGGTGGGGGGGAGGAGGGATTGGTAGATGGGTGGAGTAAGTGACAAAGGCTGGAGGTGAAAACAAGGCAATGAGGGGTCAGATAAAGAGAGGAGAGAAACATATAGTGGGGTGGTGGTGTATAGGTGGAAGGGAACGGGGGAGGTTAAAGGGGGGGAGATGAACAAGCAACCCGGGGAACAGATAGATATGTAGTTTCACATCTCATACAAAAGAAACATGGGATGTACAGACAGCACGGTGGCGCAGCGGTAGAGTGGCCGCCTAACAGCGCCAGAGACCCGGGTTCCATCCCGACTACGGGTGCTGTCTGTACGGAGTTTGTACGTTCTCCCCGTGACCTGCGTGGGTTTTCTCCGGGTGCTCCGGTTTCCTCCCACACTCCAAAGACGTGCAGGTTTGTAGATTAATTGGCTTGGTGTAAATTGTAAACTATCCCTAGTTTGTGGATTAGTGCTGGTCGGCGCGGACTCGGCGAGCCGAAGGGACTGTTTCCACGCTGTATCACTAAAGATAAACATATCTCCGGAGAACATGGAGAGGTGACGTTTCGGGTCGGGACCCTTCTTCAGACTTATTACAGTGTGGAGTGGGGGAAAAAACGAACAAGACAACGGGGCTGGACCAATCACGGCCGGCAACAAATCAGGACCCCGACCCAAACCATCACCTATCCATGTTCTCCACAGATGCTGCCTGACCCGCTGAGTTACTCCAGCACTCTGTGAAACGTCACCTATCCATGTTCTCCACAGATGCTGCCTGACCCGCTGAGTTACTCCAGCACTCTGTGAAACGCCACCTATCCATGTTCCCCAGAGATGCTGCCTGACCCACTGAGTTACTCCAGCACTCTGTGAAACGTCACCTATCCATGTTCTCCACAGATGCTGCCTGACCCGCTGAGTTACTCCAGCACTCTGTGAAACGTCACCTATCCATGTTCTCCACAGATGCTGCCTGACCCGCTGAGTTACTCCAGCACTCTGTGAAACGTCACCTATCCATGTTCTCCACAGATGCTGCCTGACCCGCTGAGTTACTCCAGCACTCTGTGAAACGTCACCTATCCATGTTCTCCACAGATGCTGCCTGACCCGCTGAGTTACTCCAGCACTCTGTGAGCCTATCTTTGTTACAAACCAGCATCTGCAGTCCCAGACTATAGCCGTTTACTGTGCTTAACCCCGGAGGCTGGATCAGTTTGTTTCTGTTCTGTAGCTTTGCAAATCAGCGTGGAGGTCCCCTGAGGTTTAGCAGGCAGTCGGGGAATGCGTTGTGGATGAGAGTTGTAGCAATGCTACCAACTGCAACCATCCGACCGTCGGATTCGGGGCTAAATACAGCTCCAGTAACCGGGGGCAGCTGGAAGCCAACAACATCAGTTGCGTGCAACATACAGAACAAACCCCCTGTACCTTTTTTCAATCAAACCTTATCCCAGCGTTACCGCCAGCGCAATCAGTTACAGGCGCTTGTAGCTTAAAACTACTCAAACAAGTTTGGAGCCGAGACCTGTGATGTTGTGGATGCTGCGGGCCAGATATTTCGGTGACTGGAGCACCTGCAGACTATTTACGCTCCAGATGGTCAGAATTTGAGAAGATTCAAGCTGTAACATTTGTTTAAGAAACATTTACCCGCTGACCCAGCCACTCGGGGAACTTTGCACTGCTGCAATTTCAAAGATAAACCTCCATTTAGGAACAGCAGTAGAGGCCACTCGGCCCTTCGAGCCAGTACCGCCATTCATTGTGATCATCGTGAATGGTCAGGTTGGCTAACTGGAGCGCAGTCCGATCTTGACTACGGGTGCCGTCTGTACGGAGTCTGCACGTTCTCTCTTTGACCACGTGGGTTTCCTCCGGGTGCTCCGGTTTCCTCCCACACTCCAAAGACGTGCAGGTTTGTGGGTTAATTGGCGTCAGTAAAATTGTAAGTTGTCCCTGGTGTGTGTAGGATAGTGTTAGCGTGCGGGGATCGCTGGTCGGCACGGACACGGTGGGCCGAAGGGCCTGTTTCCGCGCTGTGTGTCTAAAGGATTATACTGTATTTGAGTTTGTAGGTTTTATAGATAAAAATATGATGATCGATACTATTTTCTGATATAAACTTGAATAAAGTCAAATCAAATTTAATACATTCAAAAGAAAAGCATCCATCATTTCCTATTGTTCACTGGGTTCAAGATATAAACAGAACCTGTAACCAGGAAATGTCTAATAGAAACATTGAAAATAAATAGGTGCAGGAGTAGGCCATTCGGCCCTTCGAGCCAGCACCGCCATTCACTGTGATCATGGCAGATCATCTAAATCAGTACCCCGTTCCTGCCTTCTCCCCATATCGCTTGATTCCGTTAGCCCCATGAGTTAAATCTAACTCTCTCTTGAAAACATCCAGTGAATCGGCCTCCACTCCCTCCTGTGGCAGAGAATTCCACAGATTCACAATTCTCTGGGTGAAAATGTTTTTCCTCACCTCAGTCGTAAATGGCCGACCCCTTATTCGTAAACTGTGTGTGATCCCTGGTTCTGGACTCCCCCAACATGGGGAGCATTTTTCCTGCATCAAGCCTGTCCAATCCTTCAGAATTTTAGATAAGATCGCCTCTCATACTTCTAAATTCCAGTGAATACAGGCCCAGTCGACCCATTCTTTCATCGTATGCCAATGATGCAGTGTGGTTTTGGGGAGACAACCAGGTCCAAAGAGAAGGTTGCTCGGGTCAGAAACTGAACGGACCTGATGCGAGGGTTTTTACGAGCTGGGCTTTGCTGAAGTGCCCCCCCCCTCCCCCCCCCCCCATCACTTCCCCTACACCCTCCCCTATCTCACTACCCCCCACCCTCCTAACACACAGCCCCCCAACCCTCACTCACTCACTCACTCACTCACCCTCACACGGTTTGTTTGTGTGTGTCTTCCCCACCCCCGCACCCACCTCTCCCCTATCCCCCCCCCCCCCCACTCACTCCCTACCTCCCCCCCCCCCCCACCCCCCACTTTCTGCTCATCCTACACAGTGTTTGCGTCTGGTTAGAATTACGGAGCAGAGGATCTGTGTGACTGGGACAGTCAGCTGAGCCTGTTATAAATACTTTTATCGGTGACGGGGCACGGTGGCGCAGCGGTAGAGTTGCTGCCTCACAACGCCAGAGACCCGGCCTCCATCTGTCTGTATGGAGTTTGCACGTTCTCCCCGTGACCCGTGTGGGTTTTCTACCTAGCTTCCTCCCACACTCCAAGGTTTGTAGGTTAATTGGCTGCGGTAAGTTGTAAAATTGTCCCTTGTGAGTACAAGTTAGTGTACGGGGTGATCGCTGGTCGACACGGACTCGATGGGCCGAATAGCCGGTTTTCGTGCTGCATCTCCAAAGTCTAACAGTCTAAAGCTTATGTTTTTAGAGGCACAGCGTGGAAACAGGCCCTTCGGCCCACCCAGTCCGTGCCGACCATCGATCACCCGTTCACACTAGTTCTATGCTATCCCACTTTCTCATCCACTCCCTACACACTAGGGGGCAATTTACAGAGGGGCCGATTAACCTACAAACCCGCACGTCTTTGGGATGTGGGAGGAAACCTGAGCACCCGGAGTAAGCCCACGTGGTCGCAGGAGGAACGCGCAAACTCCACACAGGCAGCTCCTGAGTTCAGGATCGAACACTGGTTTCTGGCGCTGTGAGGCAGCAGCTCCACCCGCTGCACTGTGTGCCGCCCACTTTGTATGTTGAAGGTCAGAAGACAACTGGACAGGTTCATACATGGACAGGTAAGGTATTGTGCCATATGGGCCAAATTAGACTTGTTGACATAGGGCGTCAGGGTCAGCATGGATGAGTTGGGCCGAAGGGTCTTTTCCCAAGCTGTATGAGTCTGTGACTCAGGGACAATATATAATGTTCTTATGAGTTGTGAATCTGTGGAGTTCTCTGCCACAGGAGGCAATGGAGGTCAATGCACTGGATATTTTCAAGAGAGAGTTAGATTTAGCTCTTTGGCCTAACGGAATCAATGGATATGGGGAGAAGGCAGGAACGGGGTACTGATTCTGGATGATCAGCCGTGATCATATTGAATGTTGATGCTGGCTCGAAGGGCCGAATGGCCTATTCCTGCACCTATCAGCCTGAACAAGGGTCTCGACCCGAAGCGTCGCCTACTCCTCCGCTCCATAGATGCGACCTCACCCGCTGAGTTTCTCCAGCATTCTTGTCTACCTTCAATCCCATATGAAGATTATTACCGTGACTGTGCATAACCAAGAATATTATTGTAAACATATTTTCTGGACATTGGCTACAACATTAAACTTAATGGAGGCTAACAATACTCGATCTCTATAAAAAAAGTTCAACTTAAATATTGTTTCCAGTCTATTCCTAAACATCGTAAATTGAATAATTACATTTTCTAATTTAGGTGATCCTTAGGGATTTCCATCTACAGACTGCCTCTCCTGTTGTTTTAATTAGTTTTGTTTGGTTTAGTTTAGAGACACAGCGCGGAAACGGACGCTTCAGCCAACCGAGTCCGCACCGACCAGCGATCCCCGCACACTAACACTACCCTACACACGCTACGGACAAGTTACAATTTTGACCAGATCCAGTTAAATTACAAGCCTGTTCGTCTTTGGAGTGTGGGAGGAAACCGGAGCTCCCGGAGAAATCCCACGCGGGTCACGGGGAGAAGGTGCAAACTCCGTACAGACAGCACCCGTAGTCAGGATCGAGAACTAGAGGACATAGGTTTAAGGTGAGGGAGGAAATATTTAATAGGTACCCAAGGGGCACACAAAGGGCGGTGGGCGTATGGAACAAGCTGCCAGAGGAGGTGGTTGAGGCAGGAACTACCGCAACGTTTAAGAAACATTTGGACAGGTCCATGGATGGGACAGGTTTGGAGGGATATGGGCCAAATGTGGGCAGGTGGGACTAGTGTAGCTGGGACATTGTTGGCCGGTGTGGGCAAGTTGGGCCGAAGGGCCTGTTTCCACGCTGCACCACTCTATGACTCTAAGTGTATTTAACCATGAGTGGATTAGATGGGGTGAATGCCCAGTATACTTTATCCAAAGTTGGGGAATCAAGATCCAGAGGGCATTAGTTTAAGGTGAGGGGGGAAAGATATAATAGGAACCTGAGGGGTAACTTTTCCACACACAGGGTGGGGGGGTGTGTGACTATGAGTCTATTGAATGCTCGTTCACTGTTTAGTACGTATGTAGTCTTGGTGTTTGGGCTCGTAGGCAAGAATCTAAATGAGTACTTTGCATCTGTTTTCTCCAAAGGGAAGATCTTGTGGACAATACTAGGCACACATGCATTGCATGTACCACAAAAAAATGATCCGTAAGTCTACGATTCCCACCGCAACTTGGAGCAGCAGCACTTCATATTTCACTTGGGCAGTTTACACCCCAGCGGTGTGAACATTGACTTCTCCAATTTCAGGTAGTCCCTGCTTTCTCCCTCTTTCCCCTCCCCTTCCCAGCTCTCCCACAGCCCACTGTCTCCGCCTCTTCCTTTCTTCTTCCCGCCCTCCCCACCCCCCCGAGATCAGTCCGAAGAAGGGTCTCGACCCGAAACGTCACCTATTTCCTTCGCTCCATAGATGCTGCCTCACCCGCTGAGTTTCTCCAGCATTTTTGTCTACCTTCGATTATTCCAGCATCTGCAGTTCTTTCTTAAACATAAGTCTGTGGATTTAGTTTAGTTTAGAGATACAGCGTGGAAACAGGCCCTTCGGCCCACCGACTCTGTGCCGACTAGCGATCCCCGCACACTAACACTACCCTACACACACTAGGGACAATTTACACTTACACCAAGGCCAATTAACCTACAGACCTGCCCGTCTTTGGAGTGTGGGAGGAAACCGAAGATCTCGGAGAAAACCCACGGGGGGGGGGGGGGGGACGTGCAAACTCCGTACAGACGAGCACCCGTGGTCGGGATGGAACCCGGGTCTCTGGCGCTGCGAGCAGTGTGAGGCAGAAACTCCACCACTGCGCCAGCGTGCCTCTGGTGTGCGTTACATCCAGATGTTGAAGGGAAGGTGCAGGGCACAAGCCGGTAGCCATCAAAGGTCTGCCCTCTTGCCAGGAATCCCAAGTGATTATTTCACAAACATCAACAGAACCTTAAGATTAAATCCGCCTCAAATATACCAGTTATTTATTGCAGTTTAAAATTGCATCCTTTTCTATTTTACGACCATTGTAATGTGAAGCTGGATGGCTGCAGCCTGAAAGAGCAATAAAAGTTGTAATGGCACATGGCGATGCTGTCAGTGTTGGCACCGTTACACGGGCCATTTCAAACAGCCGTTCCAATTCTCTTCATTATTTAATGGTACATAACATGGAGATACACAGGCCTGGATAGAGTGGGTGCGGAGAGGATGTTCCCACTAGTTGGAGAGTCTAGGAATAGAGGTCACAGCCTCGGAATTAAAGGATGTTCCTTTAGGAAGGAGATGAGGAGGAATTTTTTTAGTCAGAGGGTGGTGAATCTGTGGAATTATTTGCCACGAAAGGCTGTGGAGGCCAGGTCGATGGATATTTTTTAAAGCAGAGATTGATAGATTCTTGGAGAAACTCAGCGGGTGAGGCAGCATCTATGGAGCTCACCCGCTGAGTTTCTCCAGCATTTTTGTCTACCTTCGATTTTCCAGCATCTGCAGCTCCTTCTTAAACATAGATAGATTTGTGATTAGTGCGGGTGTCAGGGGTTATGGGGAGAAGGCAGGAGAATGGGGTTAGGAGGGAGAGATAGGTCAGCCATGATTGAATCGCGGAGTAGACTAGATGGGCTGAATGGCATAATTCTGGTCCTACCATATTTTCCACAGCATGCTCTTGAATTGACCTCCTGAATTTAGTTTAGGTTAGGGATAGAGCAGCGAAATAGGCCCTTCAGCCCATCGAAGACCCGAAACGTCACCTATTCCTACGCTCCATAGATGTTGCCTCACCCGCTGAGTTTCTCCAGCATTTTTGTCTACCTTTGAAGAAGTCCTTTTAAAAACATAGAAACATAGAAAATAGGTGCAAGAGGAGGCCATTCGGTCCATCGAGCCAGCACCGCCATTCATTGTGATCATGGCTGATTGTCCCCTTTCAATAACCCGTGCCTGCCTTCTCCCCATATCCCTTGACTCCACCAGCCCCTAGAGCTCTATCTAACTCTCTCTTAAACCCATCCAGTGACTTGGCCTCCACTGCCCTCTGTGGCAGGGAATTCCACAAATTCACAACTCTGGGTGAAAACGTTTTTTCTCACCTCAGTCTTAAATGACCTCCCCTTTATTCTAAGACTGTGGCCCCTGGTTCTGGACTCACCCAACATTGGGAAATTATTTCCTGCATCTAGCTTGTCCAGTCTATTTATAATATAAAGTCTGCGGAGAAATCGCACTAAGCAGAAGCTTGCAGATGTGATTTATTTGACCAGGCCTTGGGGTTAGGAGTGGATGGGGCGAGATTTCATGCTCGAGTTCGTAGATGGATTTACTTTTTGTGAAGATTTTTTTTTAGTGAGAATAGACTGTTTGAAAAGGTAGGGTGAGGTTGAGGGTTAGGGTTAGGGTTAGGGCAGAACAACGCAAAGCACTCAGATGGAATTAGAGTCACAGAGCTGCTCAGTTTAGTTTATTGTCACGTGTACCGAGGTACAGTGAAAAGCTCTCGTTTCCCTGATCCCGGACCAGTCGCACCCCTGAGGCAGGTTCTCTGAATGTACATGTACAAGACTTGCAGGTTTGGTAAAATTGTAAATTATCCCTAGTGGGTGTAGGATGGCGTTAGTGAGCGGGGGGTCGCTGGTCGGCGCGGACCCGGTGGGCCGAAGGGCCTCGTTTACTGCGCCGCATCTGTAAACTAAACTAGAGTGAGCTGTGGTGAGCACGGAGCGACTGTCTTGAGGACCTCTCCCAGGTAATGCCTGGATGGCGAGGCATGTTTGACAGCCACATGTGTTTCTGCTTTACCCAGAGCAGCAAAGGAGAGCAGGAATTCCGTGGCTCAGGAAGAGAAAATCGTTTTCAGACTGAAGGAGAGACTTCACCTTGCGAAAGGCCAAACGCTTTGCAAGATCCATAATCTTATTTTGGACTTGTGCCAATTGTTCCAGCTCCATGTTTGCATATTTCATAATTCTCTCTACAGATGGAAAATTTGAAGTGGGAAATTGTCCTGCCAGATAGTTGGTGAGTAAACCGTTGCCTCCATATCCGCGTAATTTGTGCCGACCCTTTTATCTCACAGGTAATTTTTTGGGTTCAAGCCAACAGAATAATATTCTACTTCTTAGAGCAACCTCGATAGCCGCGTTGCGTAAAAAAACAATTGCTGTGAGCATTTCATTTATAACCAACGTTATTACCGAGACGCGGCTAATTTTAGGGTTCGGGTTAACGTCGCACTCCAGAGAATTGAGCATTGAAGTCTCGACTCGGAGGATGTCCCCACAGCCAAAATACGGCCTCTCCAAGCACCCCCACCTGTAGCGTGACCATTCATCACTGCCTCTCCAGCCCCGTGCATTGTAAACAAATCGCCGGGCATTACGAAGGGAAAACGCTGGGAACTCTCAAGCAAGAAACCCGGAACTGCTGGTAACAATTTGTAAGCTGAGTAGCAGTTGTGGAGGGAAAAAACAGATGGCCATATCAGGCCCGTGACCTCTCCTGAGAACTGCTAGATGTGAGAGACACAACAAGTCTAATGGAGTTATGGAGTGATGGAATCTTAGAGTCATACAGCGTGGAAACCGGCCCTTCGGCCCAACTTGCCCACACGCTGGCCAACGTGTCCCACCTACACTAGTCCCACCTGCCCACATCCCTCCAAACCTGTCCCATCCATGTATCTAAGAAGGAACTGCAGATGCTGGAAAATCGAAGGTAGACAAAAGTGCTGGAGAAACCCAGCGGGTGAGGCAGCATCTATGGAGCGAAGGAAATAGGCGACGTTTCGGGCCGAAACTAAGGGGGAGAAGGGAGGGGGTGGGGGAGAAGGAGTGTTGACACTTTTAAGAAGTATAATAAAGTTTAGCGGGCATTAAACATTACCGGTCGGTTTTCCTTGGTCCTGAAAACTTGGTCCTGGAAACTCCTGTGAGCCAATTAAAATGCCCGGTCAGAGAAGGAGATTGCCTTCGGCCGCCCTCAACTGCCTGTAAGTAAATAGCGACCCCACTCCACTGCGCTACAAGTGAAAAAGAACCATGCCGACCAAATTGTACTCGCGGAAATTTTTTTCGACATGCTGAAAAAATCTCCGCGACCTAGCTAAAGCCGCGAGTATTCGGGAACTTCCCTCGAGCATGAAGGAGAGTTCCAGTGACCTCATAGGACCTCCTAGGACCACGTGTCAACCATGCTGCGAGTTTGAGTCGAGGGCAAACTCTTCCAAACTCACAAATTAGGTCGCCCAAGTGGGACAGCCCCTTTAGTACAGTGAAAGTCTTTTTTATTGTCGGCAGTGAAGTGACAATCCTACTGTACATTAGGCACAATCACACCAAGTATAATAATCAGCACGGGAGCACCTCAAGGCTGCGTGCTCAGCCCCCTGCTGTACTCACTCTATACTCATGACTGCGTAGCCGGTCGCAGTGCGAACTCCATCATCAAGTTCGCTGACAACACCACTGTAGTGGGACGTATCACTGATGGGGATGAGTCGGAGTACAGAAGAGAGATCGAGCGACTGTCCATATGGTGCCAGCACAATAACCTGGCCCTCAACACCAGCAAAACCAAGGAACTGAGTGTGGACTTGGGAAGGAGTAGGATGGGGACCCACAGTCCCGTTTATATCAATGGGTCGATGGTTGAAAGGGTCAAGAGCTTCAAATTCCTGGGCGTGCACATCTGTGAAGATCTTTCCTGGTCCGAGAACACAGATGCAATTATTAAGAAAGCACATCAGCGCCTCTACTTCCTGAGAAGATTATGGAGAGTCGGTTTGTCAATGAGGACTCTCTCTAACTTCTACAGGTGCACAGTAGAGAGCTTGCTGACCGGTTGCATCATGGCTTGGTTCGGCAACTTGAGTGCCCTGGAGAGGAAAAGACTACAAAAAGTAGTAAACACTGCCCAGTCCATCATCGGCTCTGACCTTCCTTCCATCGAGGGGATCTATCGCAGTTACTGCCTCAAAAAGGCTGGCAGCATCATCAAGGACCCACACCATCCTGGCCACACACTCATCTCCCCGCTGCCTTCAGGTAGAAGGTACAGGAGCCTGAAGACTGCAACGACCAGGTTCAGAAACAACTACTTCCCCACAGCCATCAGGCTATTAAACTCGGCTCGGACAAAACTCTGAACATTAATAGCCCATAATCTGTTATTTGCACTTTATCAGTTTATTTATTCATGTGTGTATATATTTATACAATGGTATATGGACACACTGATCTGTTCTGTAGTCAATGCCTACTATGTTCTGTTGTGCTGAGCAAAGCAAGAATGTCATTGTCCTATCAGGGACACACGACAATAAACTCTCTTGAATCTTGAATCTTGAAGTGTAAGAGTGTAGGCTGTTTGTGCACAGAGAACCCATACAGGCAGCACCCGCCGCTGCGCCAACATGCCCTCTTGTCCTCGATTCAATGCTGGTGCTGTCTCGAAAGGCCGAATGGCCTCCTCCTGCACCTATTTTCTATGTTTCCATTCCTAGATAGGGCTCGATAGAGCTCTTAAAGATAGTGGAGTTAGGGGATATGGGGAGAAGGCAGGAATTGGGTCCGCTAATTTGACGAAGGACATTCTTGCTATTGAGGGAGTGCAGCGTAGGTTTACAAGGTTAATTCCCGGGATGGCGGGACTGCCATATGCTGAGAGAATGGAGCGGCTGGGCTTGTACACTCTGGAGTTTAGATGGATGAGAGGGGATCTTATTAAAACATTATATGATTGTTAAGGGTTTGGACACATTAGAGGCAGGAACAATGTTCCCGATGTTGGGGGAGTCCAGAACCAGAGGCCACAGTTTAAGAATAAGGAGTTAGGGGATATGGGGAGAAGGCAGGAACGGGGTACTGAGTGTGGATGATCAGCCGTGATCACATGATTACAAGAGGTTCTGCTGCAGTTGTACAGGGTCTTGGTGAGGCCACACCTGGAGTATTGCGTACAGTTTTGGTCTCCTAATCTGAGGAAAGACATTCTTGCCATAGAGGGGGTACAGAGAAGGTTCACCAGTCTGATTCCTGGGATGGCACGACTTCCATATGAGGAAAGACTGGATAGACTCGGCTTGTACTCGCAGGAATTAGGAAGATTGAGGGGGGATCTTATAGAGACTTACAAAATTCTTAAGGGGTTGGGCAGGCTAGATGCAGGAAGATTGTTCCCGATGTTGGGGAAGTCCAGAACAAGGGGTCACAGTTTAAGGATAAGGGGTAAGTCTTTTAGGACCGAGATGAGAAGATCATTTTTCACACAGAGAGTGGTGAATCTGTGGAATTCTCTGCCACAGAAGGTAGTTGAGGCCAGTTCATTCGCTATATTTAAGAGGTAGTTAGATGTGGCCCTTGTGGCTAATGAAATCAGGGGGTATGGAGAGAAGGCAGGTACAGGATACTGAGTTGGATGATCAGCCATGATCATATTGAATGGCGGTGCAGGCTCGAAGGGCCGAATGGCCTGCTCCTGCACCTATTTTCTGTGATTCTATTCCTAAATGCACAACCCAAAGATGCCTGGGTTTTGAAGGTTGATTGGCCTCTAGAAAGTGGGAGGGAGTGGATGGGAATGTGGGATATCGGACAATCCCACTGGATATTAGACTCAATCATATTAAGAACCATAGTAAGATCATGAGAACATAAGTGATAGAGGCAGAATTAGACCATTCGGCCCATCAAGCCTACTCCGCCATTCAATCATGGCTGATCTATCTCTTCCTCCTAACCCCATTCTCCTGCCTAGACCACACTGGAAGACACCATGTTTTAGGCACCATCCATTCAGGTGTCAGGGGTTATGGGGAGAAGGCAGGAGAATTCTTAGAATAAAGGGGAGGCCATTTAAGACTGAGGTGAGAAAAAACTTTTTCTCCCAGAGAGTTGTGAATTTATGGAATTCCCTGTCACAGAGGGCAGTGGAGGCCAAGTCAATGGATGGATTTAAGAGAGAGTTAGATAGAGCTCTAGGGGCTAGTGGTATCAAGGGATATGGGGAGAAGGCAGGCACGGGTTATTGATAGGGGACGATCAGCCATGATCATATTGAATGGTGGTGCTGGCTCGAAGGGCCGAATGGCCTCCTCCTGCACCTATTTTCTATGTTTCTATGAATGGGGTTAGGTGGGAGAGATAGATCGGCCATGATTGAATGGCGGAGTAGACCTGATGGGCCGAATGGCTTAACCCTGCTCCTATCGCGTCGCCTCCCACCTCTTTGGCCACCGATAACTGTGAAGAGACTCGGGGCAGCCCGTTCAAACTCCACAAAGCCGCAGGCATCGTGGGAGAAAGCCCTAATGTCTGTTTCTGACCTAAATATTTGCAGCCAAACGGAGTTCACGCCAAATAAAGTGAGAAAAATAGATCCCCTTGTTCGAAGCTGGCAGCCTCCGACACCAACACAAAGAGGGTTCCAGAAGGCCGCCCGATAATGACCAGGTCTCACACAGCAGTCAGCACTATTCCTTTGTTCTGTTTTCAAAAAAAGAAACCTTTGCATTTCTTTGGAATCCTCTAAGAACCAGCAATTAAATGTTTTAGAAATGAGGAAAGTGTCTGTTAATGTCAGCGCCGCAACTGGTCCGTGAAGATGTTGCCCTGAAACACACCTTTGCTTCTTGCCGCAACTTGTTTTTTAAGTACTAGCCTGGAGGCAATGATGCAACTAAATGTAGCTCTTGGCAGCTTGGTCCCATCTCAAGTAACAGTCCCAGCTAGTTATGCCAAGATTTAATTTGTCATCCTGTGAAATTGTTGCTGGTGTTGCTGAGAAGTTATTCTGCTACCAACAGAATAAATCGACCGAGTGTGTTTAAGAAAGAACTGCAGGTGCTGGAATAATCGAAGGTAGACAAACGTGCTGGAGAGTCTCAGCGGGACAGGCAGCGTCTATGGAGCGAAGGAATGGGTGACGTTTCGGGTCGAGACCCTTCTTCAGACTGATGTGGGGGTGGGGGGGGGGGGGAGATGGGAAGAAGAAAGGAAGAGGCGGAGACAGCGGGCTGAGGGAGAGCTGGGAAGGGGAGGGGAAGGAGGGAGAAAGCAAGGACTACCTGAAATTGGAGAAGTCAATATTTAAAGAATAAGGAGTAAGTCATTTAGAACGGAGATGGGGAAACACTTTTTCTCACAGAGAGTGGTGAGTCTGTGGAATTCTCTGCCTCAGAGGGCGGTGAAGGCCGGTTCTCTGGATGCTTTCAAGACAGAGCTAGATAGGGCTCTTAAAAACAGCAGAGTCAGAGGATATGGGGAGAAGGCAGGAACGGGGTACTGATTGGGGATGATCAGCCATGGTCACAGTGAATGGCGGTGCTGGCTCGAACGGCTGAATGGCCTACTCCTGCACCTGTTGTCTATTGTCTATTGTCATACTGCTGGGGTGTAAAATACCGAGAATAGAAGTTGGGAGGTCATGTTGCAGTTGTATAAGACGATGGTGAGACCGCATTTAGAATACTGTGTTCAGTTCTGGGCACCATGTTATAGGAAAGATATTGTCAAACTTGAAAGGGTTCAGAGAAGATTTACGAGGATGTTGTCAGGACTTGACGGTGTGAGCTACAGGGAGAGGTTGAGTAGGCTTGGACTTCTTATGTTAAGAATAAGGGGTAAAATTCTTATTCTAAGAATAAGGGGTAAGCCTTTTAGAACGGCGATGAGGAAACACTTTTTCACACAGAGAGTGGTGAGTCTGTGGAATTCTCTGCCTCAGAGGGCGGTGGAGGCAGGTTCTTTGGATACTTTCAAGAGAGATCTAGATAGGGCTCTTAAAGATGGCGGAGTCAGGGGATATGGGGAGAAGGCAGGAAATCCCCAGGGCCTGATGGTCTGCATCCCAGGGTACTTAAGGAAGTGGCTCTATAAATCGTGGATGCATTGGTGATCATTTTCCAATGTTCTATAGATTCGGGATCAGTTTCTGTGGATTGGAGGGTAGCTAATGTTATCCTACTCTTTAAGAAAGGCAGGAGAGAGAAAACGGAATTATAGACCAGTTAGCCTGACATCGGTGGTGGGGAAGATGCTGGAGTCAATTATAAAAGATGAAATAGCAGCACATTTGGATAGCAGTAACAGGATCGGTCCGAGTCAGCATGGATTTACGAAGGGGAAATCATGCTTGACTAATCTTCTGGAGTTTTTTGAGGATGTAACTAGGAAAATGGACAAGGGAGAGCCAGTGGATGTAGTGTACCTGGACTTTCAGAAAGCATTTGATAAGGTCCCACATAGGAGATTAGTGGGCAAAATTAGGGCACATGGTATTGGGGGTAGAGTGTTGACACGGATAGAAAATTGGTTAGCAGATAGGAAACAAAGAGTAGGGATTAACGGGTCCCTTTCAGAATGGCAGGCACTGACCGGTTCTCTGGATAATTTCAAGAGAGAGTTAGATAGGGCTCTTAAAGATAGCGGAGTCAGGGGATATGGGGAGAAGGCAGGAACGGGGTACTGATTGGGGATGATCAGCCATGATCACATTGAATGGCGGTGCTGGCTCGAGGGACCGAATGGCCTACTCCTGCACCTATTGTCTATTGACAGGTTTGGAGGGTTATGGACCAAGCGCAGGCAAGTGGGACCAGTGTAGCTGGGACATTGTTGGCCGGTGTGTGTGTGAGTTGGGCTGAAGGGTCTGTTTCCTCACTGTATCGCTCTATGACTCGATAACAAAGTCCACCGACACTTTGCGAATATTCACTGCCCGTAGTACAAAGGAAGCCTTTATACCTTATTGAGGTCTCTCTGCTCCCTTCACTGGAGCACCAGACACTGTAGTCAGGGCACGGGGGCGCAGCGGTAGAGTTGCCGCCTCACAGCGCCAGAGACACAGGTTCCATCGCGACTACGGGTGCTGTCCGTACGGAGTTTGTACGCTCTCCCCGTGACCTGCGTGCGTTTTCATCCGAGATCTCCGGTTTCCTCCCACCTTTCCAAAGATGTGCAGGTCTGTAGGTTGAAGATAGACACAAAATGCTGGAGTAACTCAGCGGGACAGGCAGCGTCTCTGGAGAGAAGGGATGGGCGAACCTGCGGGTCGAGACCCTTCTTCAGACTCTGGTTTGTAGGTTGATTGGCTTGGTGTGAATGTAAATTGCCCCTAGTGTGTGTCGGGTAGTGTTGGTGCGCGGGGATCGCTGGTCGGCGCGCATGCGGTTGGCCGAAGGGCCAGTTTTTGTGCTTTACCTCTAAAACTAAATTAAAATCCACCAAAACGTTGCTAATATTCATCGCCCGTAGCACGGAGGAAGCTCTCATATCTTATTGAGGTCTCTGAATTCCGAGGCTGCCGGCATTTAAACAGCAGACACGTTCATTGCACTTGGTTGCGATGCACTTGAAATCTGGGCCCTGTGTCGGAGAGAGCGGTGAATTAGTATCAGTGGTTATTAGTGTCGTAGCCTTTTAGCTTAACTAAGTAAACTATCTGTACTGAAGAAGGTTCAGTAAGTAGCTCTACTGTACTGAAGAAGGTTCTCGGCCCGAAACGTCGCCTATTCCTTCGCTCCATAGATGCTGCATCTCCCGCTGAGTTTCTCCAGCATTTTTGTCTACCTTCGATTTTCCAGCATCTGCAGTTCCTTCTTGTCAAACATAACCAGTTATAACCAGTTACCTTTAAATTTTATCTGCCTGTCTTTATGTGGGTGGGAGTTATTTCGTAGCTGAGGCGTGTTTGCGGCTGGGATTTTCACACAGACGCACGAGTAGTTTTAGTTTAGTTCGGAGGAGGCATGGGGGAGGCCACAGCATTCACCCAGGCTGGAGATTGACTACGAGTAAGATCAAAATGTTCTTAAGAAGTTTGGATGTATTTCTCACCGTTTTTACTTCGACAATAAAGAAACTATGAATCACGAGAGTGTGTTTTGAAGATTTAACTTTCCACAGCATTGAGTGTCTTGTGGATGCATAAAGAAACTATCTCCTTGCCCCTGCTTTCAATCATATAACCATATAACCATATAACAATTACAGCACGGAGACAGGCCCTCTCGGCCCTTCCAGTCCGTGCCGACCATTTGTTTTCCCCTAGTCCCACCTACCTGCACTCAGACCATACCCCTCCATTCCCTTCACGTCCATATACCTATCCACTTTACTTTTAAATGTAAAATCGATCCTGCCTCCACCACTTCTGCTGGAAGCTCATTCCACACAGCCACCACCCTCTGAGTAAAGAAGTTCCCCCTCACGTTACCCCTAAACTTCTGTCCCTTAATTCGCATGTCATGCCCTCTTGTTTGAATCTTCCCTACCCACAATGGGAAAAGTATCCACGTCAACTCTGTCTATCCCTTTCATCATTTTAAAGACCTCAATCAAGTCCCCCCTTAACCTTCTGCGCTCCAAAGAATAAAGACCTAACTTGTTCAACCTTTCTCTGTAACAGAGTTGCTGGAACCCTGGCAACATTCTAGTAAATCTCCTCTGTACTCTCTCTATTTTGTTGACATCCTTCCTATAATTAGGCGACCAAAATTGTACACCATACTCCAGAATTGGTCTTACCAATGCCTTGTACAATTTTAACATTACTTCCCTACTCCTATATTCATAGTGACTAGAGGAAAATATTCCTTGCACGGTATAATAATCTTCCACTACAATTAGTACTCACGTAAATACTTCTCTCGCTGCTCTGTGGCGCAGCGGATGGGCCTGCTGCCTCCCTGCCCCAGAGACCCCTGTTCGATCCTGACCTCGGGTGCTGCCTGCGTGCGTGGAGTTTGCACGTTCTCCCTGCAACCACGTGGGTTTTCTCCAGGTGCTCCGGTTTCCTACCACATCTGAAAGACGTGCGGGTTTGCGGGTTAATTTGCCCTCCTGTGGTGTGTTGGGAGGGGATGGGAAAGTGGGGTAAGATGGAACTAAGTGTGAGCGGGTGATCGCTGGTCGGCACGGACTCGGTGGGCCGAAGGGCCTGTTTCCGTGCTGTATCTTGCTGCATTAATCGATATCCATGACAAACCGATCTTAGTGCAAATAAGTGCAAAAGTTGCCAGAGCTTCAACAATAGACAATAGGTGCAGGAGTAGGCCATCGGCCCTTCGAGCCAGCACCGCCATTCAACATGATCATGACTGATCGTCCCCAATCAGTACCCCGTTCCTGCCTTATCCCCATATCCCCTGACTCCGCTATCTTTAAGAGCCCGATCTAGCTCTCTCTTGAAAGCGTATCCAGAGAACCGGCCTCCACCGCCCTCTGAGGCAGAGAATTCCACAGACTCACAACTCTGTGTGAAAAAGTGTTTCCTCGTCTCGGTTCTAAATGGCCTACTCCTTATTCTTAACGCAATAGCCATAAGACAGTCTTATTCTTAAAACAATAGTCTTACTGATGAGATTTCAAAGACACTAAATGCTTAAAATGTATTCAGCCTAGACCCAGGCCTAACGGTAATTAGTATAAATAATTAAACACTTGTGAAATCAAATAACATGTTAGATCAATCTATTTATGTCCCCTCCTTAATGCACTGATTGTTAAAAAATGAAAGTCAAAGCATCAATTATTTACACTGGTTAAGTGAACCATGTTCTAAAAGAATGGGATTTTGGGAAGTTGCTTTAATACAATGGTGCTAAATAAATGGCATTGTGGTTGGAGGCAATATTTATCAGAAGCTGACTAAACATAATCATTCCAAAATCACGATCGCTTATGACTTTGTAAATTTGCAACACCTGAGATACTGAGCAAAGTTTAAGGGCCTGTCCCGCGTTCTCCCGCGTTTTCCCCTGATTCCAACTCGGAGAATGTCTGTAGCGGGTCCGTAGGAGATCGTGGGTGTCTCGTAGCGGCACCTATGAGTAAAAAGTAACAATTTTTTTCATCACGAGTATTTTTTTACTCGTGAACATCTTTTCACAGTGTTGAAAAAACGTCACGGATTTCCCAAATACCCGCCTACCGTTGCTCGCACGAGCCGCTATGGGACATCCACGAACTCCTACGGACCTGCTACGGACATTCTCCGAGTTCGAATCAGGGGAAAACTCGGGAGAACTCTTGAATTACCTCGTACAGTGGGACAGGCCCTTTAGTGTCTGTTAGTTTAGTTTAGTTTGGTTTAGTTTAGAGATACAGCGCGGAAACAAGCCCTTCGGCCCATCGAGTCCGCGCCGACCAGCGATCCCCGCGCACTGACGCTATCCTACACAAGGATAAGTTACAATTTCTACAGTTACAATTTGGTTTAGTTTATCGTCACGTGTACCGAGGTATACGAGGAAAAGCTTTTGTTGCGCGATATCCAGTCCGCAGAAAGACAACACATGATTAAGACAATACACAATTGACAAAGTCAAAAGCCAAATTGCAAACCTGTACAAACCTGCACGTCTTTGGAGTGTGGGAGGAAACCGGAGCACCCGGAGAAAACCCACGCGGGTCACAGGGAGAACGGACAAACTCCGTACAGACAGCGCCCGTAGTCAGGATGGAACCCGGGTCTCCGGCGCCGAACCACAAATAAGCTCTGAGCTCTGAACTGTAAAAGACTATATTATTATTGTTTAAGAAGGAACTGCAGATGCTGGAAAAATCGAAGGTAGATAAAAATGCTGGAGAAATTCCGCAGGTGAGGCAGCATCTGTGGAGCGAAGGAAAAGGTGACGTTTCAGGTCGAGACCCTTCTTCAGTGCAATATTACTATTGCACTATATTTCTTATTTATTGAACTTTTCTTTTTTTTTCTCTCTCTTCCCCCGTTATGCACTGTGTTTACATATTCACATATTCTGTTGTGCTGCAGAAAGTAAGAATTTCATTGTCCCATCCGGGACATGTGACAATTAAACACTCTTGACTCTTGATTTAGTTACAGAAAACCTATAGCCCTGTCCCACTGTACGAGTTCATTCCAAGAGCTCTCCCGAGTTAAAAAAGAATCAAACTCGTGGGAAGCACGGAGAATGAACGTAGCGGGTACGTCGGAGCTCGGGGACGTCTCTTAGCGGCTCGTAACGCTAACGGCAGGTACTCGGGAAGACTCGCTAACGGCAGGTAAGCACGGGAAGACTCGTGAAGATTTTTCGACATGTTGAAAAATGTCCATGAGAGCCCCGAGTACCGACGAGCGGCCATTACCGTAAATCTCCGAGTTCGAATCAGGGCAAACTCGGGAGAGCTCTTGGAATGAACTCGTACCGTGGGACAGGGATTTTACAACAAGTTACTTGTCTTTCGTGGTGTTAGAGATTAACTTAGTAAGTTGAGGAAATTTGATCATGTTTTGAAGTGCATCAAATCTTCATATGGAAACTTCCTCTGGGCAATAAAAATAAAAAAATTAAATGTACGGCGGAATTCCTCAGGAAATTCTCAGCTCTTGGCTTCCTCCAAACAAGTGTGCAAATCTCTTGGCAACCCGACATTTAATCAGGAATCCGCTATGAATTAGAGTTAGCTGGCGATTACTTAAAATGCAACATTCAAATTTAATTTAACGGGGCAGGCAGCATCCCTGGAGAGAAGGAATGGGTGACGTTGCGGGCCGAGACCTTTCTTCCGATTCGGAAACGTTACCCATTCCTTCTCTCCAGAGATGTTGCCTGACATGCTGAGTTACTCCAGGCATTTTGTGTCTATCTTTGGGGGTAAACCAGCATCTGCAGTTCCTTCCTATACACTTCAAGTCAAGTCGAGTTTATTGTCATGTGTCCCAGATAGGACAATGAAATTCTTTAACGTTAGTTCCGTTACGTTTAGAGATACAGCGTGGAACTAAGTCTGCGCCGACCAGCGATCCCTACACACTATGATGTCCTATCCATGGACCTGTCTAACTGTTTCTTAAACGATGGGATAGTCCCAGCCTCAACTACCTCCTCTGGCAGCTTGTTCCATACACCCACCACCCTCTGTGTGGAGAAGTTACCCCTCGGATTCCTATTGAATCTTTTCCCCTTCACTTTAAACCCATGTCCTCTGGTCCTCGATTCCCCCACTCTGGGCAAGAGATTCTGTGCATCTACCCGATCTATTCCTCTCATAATTTTGTACACCTCTATATAGAAACATAGAAACATAGAAAATAGGTGCAGGAGTAGGCCATTCAGCCCTTCGAGCCAGCACCGCCATTCAATATGATCATGGCTGGTCATCCACAATCAGTACCCCGTTCTTGCTTTTTCCTGTTGATTCCCTTAGCCCTAAGAGCTAAATCTAACTATATAAGATCACATCTCATCCTCCCTCTGCTCCAAGGAATAGAGACCCAGGTTTTAAAATTAAAAGTGTTTGTAGAGACGAGGAAACTTGGCAGGAGAGGATGTATGAGGGTGGCACAGTGTAGCAGCGGTAGAGTTGCTGCCTCACAGCACCAGAGACGCGGGTTCGAGACTGACCATGGCTGCCGTCTGAACAGAGTTTGTACGTTCTCCCAGACCAGCGATCCCCACACACTAACACTATCCTACACACACTAGGGACAATTTACATTTATATCAAGCCCATTAACCTACAACCGGAGTACCCGGAGAAAACCCACGCGGGTCACGGGGAGAAAGTACAAACTCAGGATGGAACCTTTCTCACACAGAGAGTGGTGAGTCTGTGGAATTCTCTGCCTCAGAGGGCGGTGGAGGCCGGTTCTCTGGATGCTTCCAAGAGAGAGTTAGATAGAGCTCTTAAAAATAGCGGAGTCAGGGGATATGGGGAGAAGGCAAGAACGGGGTACTGATTGGGGATGATCAGCCATGATCACGTTGAATGGCGGTGCTGGCTCGAAGGGCCGAATGGCCTACTCCTGCACCGATTGTCTATTGTCTCCTGTCTGGTGCCGTGAGGCAGCAACTCCACCGCTGAGCCACCGTGCCCGTTTAATCTTCAAAACACGTTCTCATTACGGCACCAGTGACGATGCAGAAACCGTTGCTTAATTTGCCTTTCAGTTGCGCAGGCTGAGGTGGGTTGAGGGTGAATCGGTGAAGTCCATGACGCACTTGGGCCGGGATTGGATTCACCGCATGTCAGGCTCGTTTGAAGACTGATGCGATTTCAGCGGCAGCAGGGTTACATTTCTTCTTCTTGCGTGTGGCGTGCACAGCCTAAAGTTGGAGGACAACTTGTTCTGTTTGATCTTATTCGATTGTGCACGCTGGGTTGATTGCATTCATCGAAACAGGGCGGACCAGGTGAAGGTTGCAATCTCTCACCCCAGGGTTGCATGGAGCTCAAGATTCAAGATTCAAGATTCAAGAGAGTTTGTTGTCGTGTGTCCCTGATAGGACAATGACATTCTTGCTCTGCTTCAGCACACAGAACATAGTAGGCATTGACTACAGAACAGATCAGTGTGTCCATATACCATTATATAAATATATACACACATGAATAAATAAACTGATAACGTGCAAATAACAGATTATGGGCTATTAATGTTCAGAGTTTTGTCCGAGCCAGGTTTAATAGCCTGATGGCTGTGGGGAAGTAGCTATTCCTGAACCTGGTCGTTGCAGTCTTCAGGCTCCTGTACCTTCTACCTGAAGGTAGCGGGGAGATGAGTGTGTGGCCAGGATGGTGTGGGTCCTTGATGATGCTGCCAGCCTTTTTGAGGCAGCGACTGCGATAGATCCCCTCGATGGAAGGAAGGTCAGAGCCGATGATGGACTGGGCAGTGTTTACTACTTTTTGTAGTCTTTTCCTCTCCAGGGCGCTCAAGTTGCCGAACCAAGCCACGATGCAACCGGTCAGCAAGCTCTCTACTGTGCACCTGTAGAAGTTAGAGAGAGTCCTCCGTGATTAGTCATATTTATGTGAGTGTACGCCCACTTCCAGGTGAAGAAGCGCTGCTGTCGTGTGCGATGTGGCTTCCCCGCCTACCCGCACCGCTTCCTGCGTCATTTTCCCAAGGCAACGTCTCCAGCTGATTGCACAAAGTGGGGGCAGTTCCTCTTTGAGGATCTCGACAGGAACCCAATAAGGCACCGAGTCAATGATCAGTGCACCCGGCGTATTAATGGGCTCCGTGGAAAGTAACTTGAAGTGAACCGGCCAGTCGCCACTCGAGAAGAAACGACACAGTAATATTTGAATCAACAATTATCCCAGCAATCCCCGCTGTGACACTGAGTGCAACCACCCACCTCTATCGGAACACACAATGTCTAAAATGTAAATCAGGACTAAAATAATGATGCAGTCAAGTGTTGGAACGAGGGCTAGTTCATCATCACCGGCAGCAAAAGCACCTGAAATATTAAAAAATAAACATTTTTGCATGGAAGGGAGAGAGAATTGAGCGGGTGGGGGTTGTGGGGGAGGTGTGTGGGGGTGTGGGGGGTGGGGGCGGTTGTCGGGGGGGGTAGGGGTTGTGGGGGAGGTGTGTGGGGGTGTGGGGGTGGGGGCGGTTGTCGGGGGGGTGGGGGTTGTGGGGGAGGTGTGTGGGGGTGTGGGGGGTGGGGGCGGTTGTCGGGGGGGTGGGGGTTGTGGGAGAGGTGTGTGGGGGGGAGTAAGAAACAAGCTACATTTCGAAGAGTTTAAGATTAAAATCATAGAAACATAGAAACATAGAAAATAGGTGCAGGAGGAGGCCATTCGGCCCTTCGAGCCAGCACCGCCATTCATTGTGATCATGGCTGATCGTCCCCTATCAATAACCCGTGCCTGCCTTCTCCCCATATCCCTTGACTCCACTAACCCCTAGAGCTCTATCCATCCAGTGACTTGGCCTCCACTGCCCTCTGTGGCAGGGCATTCCATAAATTCACAACTCTCTGGGTGAAAACGTTTTTTCTCACCTCAGTCTTAAATGACCTCCCCTTTATTCTAAGACTGTGGCCCCTGGTTCTGGACTCACCCAACATTGGGAACATTTTTCCTGCATCTAGCTTGTCCAGTCCTTTTATAATTTTATATGTTTCTATAAGACTCCCCTCATCCTTCTAAACTCCAGTGAATACAAGCCTAGTCTTTTCAATCTTTCCTCATATGACAGTCCCGCCATCCCAGGGATCAATCTCGTGAACCTACGCTGCACTGCCTCAATCACAAGGCTGTCCTTCCTCAAATTAGGAGACCAAAACTGTACACAATACTCCAGATGTGGTCTCACCAGAGCCCTATACAGGTAATGTCAGAATATGCGTGCTAGTGGATGCTCACTGGGGTCACTGAATAACAATGCAAATCTGTCAGTCCAATGCAGAGCCCCCCCCCCCCGCCCCCCCCTCTTTCTCTCTCTCTGTCAGAAGTGTACCATTCAGCCACCAGACACTGTTTGAAGGAAATGATTACTTTCCAGACACAGGTCTAACATCATGCTCTGTTCTGGTCTTTTTAACCTATTTTCTGCAGTTCCCACAGAAATAGTTACATGGTGCTTTGTGTAATTTTGTAGGAAAATGTGTGTATGCATGTGCCTGTGGGATTACAGGGACAGCATGTTATGTGCTCTGTGATAGAGTTGGTGTCATTCCTGTGTTATACAATATTATCTTCTAACGCACGAAACAGCTATCCAATATAAGCAGTGATCAGACATGCAAGAGAGAGACTTATCAGGTCAAATATATTTGGGAAGGATAACCAATTATTCATTATTCTACGGTGGAGTACAGTGGGGAGTATAGTGTGTGGGAAGGAACTGCAGATGCTGGTTTACACCGAGGATAGACACAAAATGCTGGAGTAACTCAGCGGGACAGGCAGCATCTGTGGGGAGAAGGAATGGGTGACGTTTCGGGTCGAGACCCTTCTTCAGACTCCATGTGCAGAGAACATACTGACTGGTTCGGAAACTCGATCGCCCTGGAACAAAGAAGATTACAGAGATTGCTGTCACTGCCCGGTCCCTCACAGCACTGACCTCCCCACCATCAAAGGTCCATCCCGGTACTGACCTCCCCACCACCATGAAGGGATCTACAGGAGGCGCTGCCTCAAAAAGGCAGCCAGCATCACCAGAGACCCACACCACCCTGGCCACGCTCTCATCTCGCTGCTACCAATGGGAAGAAGGTACTGGAGCCTGAAAACCGTGACCTCCAGGTTCAGGAACAGCTTCTTCCCAACAACCATCAGGCTCTTGAAGACCACCTAAAACTAACTTACCTTATGAACTCTTATAGATACAAAGTGCTGGAGTAACTCAGCGGGTCAGGCAGCATCTGTGGAGAAGTTCAAGTTGAAGTTACATTTATTGTCACATGCACCAATTGGTACGGTGAAGTTTGAGTTACCATGCAGCCATACAAATAAAAATAACACGATACACGATAACACTTAACATGAACATCCCCACACTTGCAGCTTCCGAAGTGCACAGGCCGTGCTGGGCGGAGCTCCAACACTGGCGATCCTCGACAAAAGATCCCAGACTCGGCGATGTTAAAGTCAGCGTGGCGCCCCCTGCTAGAAGCCCTGCAGACCACAGCTCCACGGTGTTGACGTCCGCAGGCCCCCTGATGGATCCTCGGCAAGGATCCCAGGCTCCCCGATGGTAATTCCACGCTGCGCCTGCTGTTGAAGCTCTGGGCCGGTCTCCGGTTGGAAAGGCCGCGCCAATCCAGTTGGTAGGCTGCGATGGGGGCGAAGATGTGACACGGAGAAAGGACGCATCTCCATCCAGGTAAGTGACTGAAAGATGGTTGCCCACTAACCCCCCCCCCCCCCGCATCACCCACACCCCACATAAGACATACTGAGAAACATGGATAGGTGACGTTTCACAGAGTGCTGCAGTAACTCAGTGGGTTAGGATTATAATCGAGCAATTTACAGTGTACAGATACAGGATAAGGGAATGACGTTTAGTGCCAGGTAAAGCCAGCAAAGTCTGATCAAGGATAGTCCGAGGTAGATAGTAGTTCAGCACTGCTCTCTGGTTGTGGTGGGATGGTTCAGTTGGCTAATAATAGCTGGGAAGAAAGTCCAGAAATATCTAATTGTCCCCGAGCTGACCCAGGCCTTTAGTTTAGTTTAGTTTAGGATTTACAGCGTGAAAACAGGCCCTTCAGCCCACCGAGTCCGCACCGACCAGCGATCCCCGCACACTAACACTACCCTACACACACTAGGGACAATTTTATATTTTATACCAAGCCAAGTAACCTGCAAACCTGTACGTCTTTGGAGTGTGGGAGGAAACCAAAGATCTGGGAGAAAACCCACGCAGGTCACGGGGAGAACGTACAAACTCTGTTCAGACAGCAACCGTAGTTGGGATCGAACCCGGGTCTCCGGCGCTGCATTCGTTGTAAGGCAGCGCCTCTACCGCTGCGCCACTGTGACCGTCCTTAGGGTGAGAGTGTTAATTTGACACTAACTTTTGTGTTCTGAATTCGTCCCTGAGTGAGTGCCCTCTGGTTTTAACATTGCTCCATCCTAAGTCTTCAGTTTAGTGTGTTGTCACGTGTACCGAGGTACAGTGAAGAGCTTTTGTTGCGCGCTAACCCGTCAGCGGAAAGACAATACATGATTACAATCCAGCCGTCCATAGTGTACAGATACAGGATAAAGGGAATAACGTTCAGTGCAAGGTAGCGTCTAGTAAAGTCTGTTTAAAGATAGTGATGTATTCTGCCGTCTCAGGGAACATTTGTCGGCACTCCAGCAAATACCTTTAATGTTTTAACATCTTGATCAGATCATCCCTTAATCCCCTGCACTCGGGGGAATGCAGGCCAAGGGTTTAGGGACCAGTCTTTAGAATTTAACCCTCGAAGACCAGGTCTAGGTGAGGGGAAAACGCTGCCACCTGAGGAATAGGTGATGCTTCGGGTCGAAACCCTTTGAAATAGAAAAATTAGAAAAGTGTATAGAAGCATATAGTCTTAAATTTTAATATTAATAATAATATTAATATTATTAATATCATGAATGTATTTTATAATGTATTTTCATTAATGTAAAATAATGTATTTTTCATTAATATGTTTCTATAATAAAAAATACTTAACAAACAAAAAGAAACCCTTTGAAACATCACCTACAGTTTTCCTTCTCTCCAGAGATGCTACCTGACCCGCTGAGTTACTCCAGCACTCTGTGAAACGTCACCTATCCATGTTCTCCACAGATGCTGCCTGACCCGCTGAGTTACTCCAGCACTCTGTGTCTATCTTCGGTTTAAATCTGCATCTGCAGTTCCTTCCTACACATACTGCAGCCAGAGTCAGGCCTCCGTAACATTCCTCAGATGCACTTATCAATACTGAGCACATCTCAGTTTGGTTCAGGTTGAGGTTTAATATTGTCACGTTTACCGAGGTACAGTGAAAATCTTTGATCTGTGTGCTGTCCAAACAGATCAGATATTACTGTCCACAAATACAATCAGGTCAAACTCCAGCACAATAGGTAGAGCTAAGGGGAAGATGCAGAGTGCAGAATGTCGTTCTCAGCATTGCAGCGCATCAGTTTAGACTTTAGAGATACAGTGTTGAAACAGGCCGGCCAGCGGTCATCCCGTACACAAGCACTTTCCTACACACACTTGGGCCATTTGCAATTTTTTATACAGAAGCCATTTAACCTTTGGAGTGTGGGAGGAAACGGAAGATCTTGGAGAAAACCCAGGCAGGTCACGGGGAGAACGTGCAAACTCCATACAGACAGCGCCCGTAGTCGGGATGGAACCCGGGTCTCTGGCGCCGTGAGGCAGCAACTCTACCGCTGCGCCACGTGCCCACCCCACTTGAACTACTCCCATGCAGTTGATCAATGAACCCATTGTTGAATGTTTTGATCTGAATATTGTGTATGTTTTCTAACATAAGCCCAGATCTTTGAGTAAATTGCAGGTTTATCTAACATCTTGGGCGCATAACTATTTCTTGTAAAGTTGGGCGGCACGGTGGCGCAGCGGTAGAGTTGCTGCCTCACAGCACCAGAGACCCCGGTTCGATCCTGACTACGGGTGCTGTCTGTACGGAGTTTGTACGTTCTCCCCGTGACCTGCGTGGGTTTTCTCCGGGATCTCCGGTTTCCTCCCACACTCCAAAGTCGCACAGGTTTGTAGGTTAATTGGCTTTGGAAAAATGTAAAATTGTGTAGGGTAGTGTTAGTGTGTGGGGATCGCTGGTCGGCACGGACCCGGTGGGCCGAAGGGCCTGTTTCCGCGCTGAATCTCTAAAAAACAAAACTAAACTAAAATAAGAAAAGAGAATGTAACCCTTGACGGTAACACATGAAAATAGAATGTTTAGTCAGAATCCAAATTAAACAGAATTTTTTCAAATGTTTCTGCTATATGTGATAAATGTCAGCATTTAGAAGCTGATCTAACGCACTCATTCACAAAATGTATAAAAATTATTAACTTTTGGATAGATATTTTTAAGATAATCTCGAATGTAGTTAATGCAAATCTGACTCCAGACTCAAAATGAATCATATTAGGAATATTAGAAACGGATCAACTACTAACAACACAGCAAATAATTTTTAACCGATTATAGTTTAATAATTGGTAAAACATTAATATTAAGATTTTGGAAAGGTCCTACATCCCCTACAAACAAAATGTGGATTACAGAAATGTCGGAGACACTTCATCAGGAAAGATTAAGACTTGTCCTTTTGGACAGGTTAGATCAGTTCAGAGGAATATGGTCTCCATTTATTGAATATTTAAAGGGTCAAGGAGGTCCGGTTCGAGGGCCTGATTGAAACCTGAATGAAGGAATAGATGAAGAACTATATACAATAGACCACGGATATATCTCCAATGAAGAATAGCCTGCTAAATACTCCACTCATATTATTGATTTTCTACTTTTATTTTATTTTTCTTTACCATCTTCTTTCTGTTATAAAATAATAAAAAGTATAGAAGTATAAATAAGAATGATTGTAAACTTTAAAAATATTAAGAATGTATGTGACGAATAATATGTCTCTTTCTTTTTATTTTATGTTATTCCTTCTTAATATGTATTTACTTCTAATAAAAATATTTTACAAAAAAAAAAGAAAGTTTAGTCAGATGCCAATGTGGTAAAAAGTTAATTCTGTGAGGAGTGATGGGTTAATTGAATTTGAAACGTCGCTGTAAGTGGATGGGTGAAACAAGTGGCCAACGTGAGCTGCGTTGTCTTACTATTGCAGACAGGGGAAGAGGCAGAACTCGATGGCTTTAGAGTGTGGCAGCCTCGCCAGCACCTGCCTGTCCTTTCATCTTTTTCGTTATTTTTAGTCTAAAAGTTTGTTTTTGGAGATCTTTTAGTCTTTTTTATGTGTGGGGGGGGGGGGGGGGGGGGGGGGGAAGGGGAAAACCGTTTCTATCAGTCACTTCCTGGTCGGGGATGCGCCTCTCCTCCGAACCGTATCTTCGCCCCCTCCTCGCGGCCTACCACCTGGATTGGCGCAGCCTTTCCTGCTGGAGACCGGCCAGAGCTTCAGCAGCAGCGCAGCACCGAATTGCCATCGCAGAGCGGTACGATGCTCTACCGGGATCGCCGTGTTGGAGCTCCGGAGTGTAGGGCCTGCCGACTTGAACACCGACTCTAACATCGCGGAGTCCTGGGATCTTTCGCCGAGGGTCGCCAGTGTTGAATCTCCGCCCAGCTCGGCCTGTGGACTTCGGGAGCCGCGGTCTCCGGTAGGAAGCGTCTGATTCGGAAACTACAAGCCGCTGAGAGTGTTCTTCCGTTCCGACGTCGGAGTTCCGATCATCCCGGCGAGAGGGCCTGAACATCGGGATTGCAGAGGCCTCAATAGGCCCCGACCACGGGTGAACAAAGAGGTAGTGGACTGAACTTTGCTGCCTTCCCTCTCAGTGGGAAACGTTGCTTCCGCTGGTTTTATGTTTTATGTTAAATTCTATAGTGTTGTGTTGATCTTATTTGTGTGCTGCATGGCAACTCAGATTTCACTGCACCAATTGGTGTATGAGACAATAAATGTCCTTTGTCCTTTAAATAAGACGGATTCTAACTACGCGGTAAATTCAATCATATTCAGAGAGTTACAACCCAGTGACTGGCTGGGCACATCCGTGGATCTGAACCTCAATTTTCTTTTAGTCCAAGACTTTCTCAACTGCGTTAAGGGTTGTCTTTGGTCCCCAATTATAAGTTGACGGCCTCCTAGCAGCAGTTGTGTTGGCGTTCCCTGCGCCTGCTCATTCGCCCTTCACGGGGCAACAAGGCGGTACACTGCCAGGCAACAGTTCCTGCCAGCATGGAGTTACTGACATCTTTCAACCTTGGACTGAATACGAGCCTGGTCCGACCATTACTGTTTGCTGAGTTCTGCTTGTGTGAAAAATCTCTTCCTGTGAATTTTCTGCCTCTGTTTCAGTCTCCGGGGAGTCAGACTCCACCGACTGGCTGTTTGCAAGTGAGCAAAAACAAAATTGGCCAAAATGGTATTAATATTTCATCAGGTCTTTGTGATGTAGTGGGCTTAGCTATCCTTAATGGTTCACTTTGCCAGCCAATCTTTCATACATCATTAAACAGCGGCCGCACTATTCCTTCTGTTTCTCTGATACACCCAGGTTAGTGGGAACAAGTTCCCAGCAAGGCAGCCATTACAGACGGGAATCACCTGTCGATATCCCCAACTGAGGTCATTGTCCTTGCTGCGAGAGGCTGCCCGCCGTCTGCCTCCATCACTGGAGCGAACACGGACCGAGAGCTGCTGACATCATCCCGTGTGTGAGTGAGTGAGTGAGTGTGAGTGTGTGAGTGTGTGTGAGTGTGTGTGCGCGTGGGAGTGTGTGTGTGTGTGAGTGTGTGCGTGAGTGTGTTTGCAGGTTTGAGATTGTGAGTGAGTGTGTGCGTGAGAGTGTGTGTACGTGTGTGAATGTGTGTGTATGAGTGTGTGTGTGTGTGTGAGTGTGTGTGATCGTGAGTGTGTGTGAGTTTGTGCGTGTGTGTGTGAGTGAGTGTGTGAGTGCGAGTGTGTGAGTGTGAGTGCGTGTGAGTGTGAGTGCATGTGTGCGTGCATGTAAGTGTGAGAACTGTTACACCTGACTCCAAACACATTAATGAGTAGATTCTCTTTAACAAAAGGAAAACTCTCTTGTGAAGATTTCAGATTGAACTCACCAGCTCAATTATATATGAAGCCAGATCACAGGTTAATTTTATACAACCCAGTGGAAGATGTCAATGTATAAATAACGTGAAGCGAGGATGTAAAGAGCAAAGGCCAGGTTTTCTAAGCTTCCTGAAGCTTGTGAGGACCTTGTGAGGATCAGCCATGATCACATTGAATGGCGGTGCTGGATCGAAGGGCCGAATGGCCTCCTCCTGCTCCTATTGTCTGTTGGCTATTGGGACTTGAAATTTCACTTCGGACAACCTTCGTGTTTTGGGTACAATTGGAACGAACAGTGATTGACCAGTGGTAGACACAAGATGCTGGAGTAACTCAGCGGGACAGGCAGCATCTCTGGAGCGAAGGAATGGGCGACGTTTCGGGTCGAGACCCTTAGAAACATGGAAACATAGAAAATAGGTGCAGGAGGAGGCCATTCGGCCCCTCGAGCCAGAACCGCCATTCAATATGATCATGGCTGATCGTCCACTATCAATAACCCGTGCCTGCCTTCTCCCCATATCCCTTGACTCCACCAGCCCCTAGAGCTCTATCTAACTCTCTCTTAAATCCATCCAGTGACTTGGCCTCCACTGCCCTCTGTGGCAGGGACATCTTCAAGCTGAAGTAGTCAGGATGGAACCCGGTTCTCTACCACTGCTCCACTGTGCTGGCCTAACAGTCAAGTAAGACACAGTGTCCTACCTGAGTAATACCTGAGGAAGGATGTGTTGGCTCTGGAGAGGGTCCAGAGGAGGTTTATGAGAATGATCCCAGGAATGAGTGGGTTAACCTATGATGAACGTTTGTCGGCGCTGGGCCTGTACTCGCTGGAGTTTAGAAGAATGAGGGGGGACCTCATTGAATCACACAGAATAGTGAAAGGCCCGGATAGAGTGGATGTGGGGAGGATGTTTCCACTAGTGGGAGAGTCCAGGACCAGAGGGCACAGCCTCAGAATTAAAGGACATTCTTTTAGGAAGGAGATGAGGTGGACTTTGTTGAGTCAGAGGGTGGTGAATCTGTGGGATTCATTGCCACAGAAGGCTGTGGAGGCCAAGCCAGTGGACATTGAGGCAGAGATTGACAGATTCCTGCTTAGTACGGGTATCAGGGGTTATGGGGAGAAGGCAGGAGAATGGGGTTAGGAGGGAGAGATAGATCAGCCCTGATTGAATGGCGGAGTAGACTTGATGGGCCGAATGGCCTAATTATGCTTCTATCAGTTATGAATGTATAATATTTGTTGTACACACTACAGGTTAATTCACTGCACTCCATCTCAGGAATTACTGGAGTGCTGGGGTCACTCAGCAGGTCAGGCAGCATCTCTGGACACAAAGAAGAGGTGTCGTTTCGGGTCAGAACCCTTCTTCAAACACTTCTCTCAGCTTTTCCTTGCTTCTTATAATCCTTCGTTTTGCAAAACTGGACTTGATGGGCCGAATGGCCTAATTCTACTCCTACTCCTTATGGCCTTATGACCACCTGGGTTTTCTCCGGGTGCTCTGGTTTCCTCCCACATCCCAAAGACGAGCGGGTTTGCAGGTTAATCGGCCCCTCTGTAAATTGCCCCCTAGTGTGCAGGGAGTGGATGAGAAGGTGGGATAACACGGAACGAGCGTGAACGGATGATCGCTGGTTGGCACGGACGGGGCGTGGACCCGTTTCCGCGCTGTATCTTTCAAAACCATCAGCTCAGCGTAACTTGATTCCGTTTATTATTTCTTTAAAAAGAATGTATTAATATGTTCCAACAGTGAGATTCTCAACCTTCTGCCTCTGTTGAAAACTAGATTCCAGCGTGAGTCCTCGTACATCGACACAAAATACTCCCGGCACGGTGGCGCAGCCGTAGAGTTGCTGCCTTACAGTGCTTGCAGCACCAGAGACCCGGGCGCTGTCTGCACGGAGTTTGCACGCTCTCCCCGTGACCTGCGTGGGTTTTCCCCGAGGTCTTCGGTTTCCTCCCACACTCCAAAGACGGGCAGGTTTGTAGGTTAATCGGCTTGGTGTAAATGTACATCGTCCCTAGTGTGTGTGGGGCAGTGTTAGTGTGCGGGGATCGCTGGTCAGTGCGGACTCGGTGGGCCGAAGGGCCTGTTTCCACGCTGTATCTCTAAACTAAACTCAACTAAACTCAGCAGGACAGGCGTGTCGTTTCGCGTCGAGACCCTTCTTCCCTCTGTCTGAAGACTTTGAGTTCCGTATAATTTGTCACCCATTCCTTCTGTCCCGCTGAGTTACTCCAGCATTTTGTGTCTATCTACAGTTCCTTCAGCCCACTGAGTCCGCACTGACCAGCGATCCCCGCACAATAACATTATCCTACACACACACTCGGGACAATGTACATTTATTTATACCAAGCCAATTGTGGAATCTATAGGATCTTTGCTTGTAATCAAGGAGTCTGTCTGTCTGAAGAAGGGTCTCGACCCGAAACGTCACCCATTCCTTAGAAACATAGAAACATAGAAAATAGGTGCAGAAGGAGGCCATTCGGCCCTTCGAGCCAGCACCGCCATTCATTGTGATCATGGCTGATCGTCCCCAATCAATAACCCGTGCCTGCCTTCTCCCCATATCCCTTGATTCCACCAGCCCCTAGAGCTCTATCCAACTCTCTCTTAAATCCATCCAGTGACTTGGCCTCCACTGCCCTCTGTGGCAGGGAATTCCATAAATTCACAACTCTCTGGGTGAAAAAGTTTTTTCTCACCTCAGTCTTAAATGACCTCCCCTTTATTCTAAGACTGTGGCCCCTGGTTCTGGACTCGCCCAACATTGGGAACATTTTTCCTGCATCTAGCTTGTCCAGTCCTTTTTATAATTGTATATGTTTCTATAAGATATCCTCTCATCCTTCTAAACTCCAGTGAATACAAGCCTAGTCTTTTCAATCTTTCCTCATATGGCACTCCCGCCATCCCAGGGATCAATCCCTGCTCTCCAGAGCTGCTGCCTGTCCCGCTGAGCCACTCCAGCATTTTGTGTCTATCTTCCGTTTAAACCGGCATCTACAGTTCCTTCCCACACAGCCCAATGATTGCCGAGCTCTGCAGTTTTTAATGATCAGTGCTCCGCCTGATGTCCCCAGAGATGGGAACGCACTGCGGATGCCCTAATCACTTCTGTGTGAAATATGTGTCTTTCTTAAGTGTTTTCTGTTGCCTTTGTTAACATTGAATTGCAGAATGAATGATTAAAGTGACGGCCATAGACAGATTTCCCAAATGGCTTTCTTTATCTGATGTTGGTAATCTTAATCCATGTATAACATTTTTCAGCAAATGTGTTAAATGCTAAACAGCCCTTGATTCCAAGCAGACAGACACAAAAAGCTGGAGTATCTCAGCGGGACAGGCAGCATCTCTGGGGAGAAGGAACGGGTGACAAAGCGTACAGAGCGTATGGTCACAATGTCCTGGACACTTAGTACAGGCACTGGCAGGGCAGTTTGGATTGGGTTGAATTTTCAATTTACCTAAATTAATTCAAGATTACGTTTTTAGTGTCAGCTTTTTTAGGTTGAAATGGAGAAATGTCTTCACTCAGAACTGAGTCAGAACAGAGACCCAGTCTGAAGAAGGGTCTCGACCCGAAACGTCGCCTATCTCCTTCGCTCCTTAGATGCTGCTGCACCCGCTGAGTTTCTCCAGCTTTTTGTGTACCCTCGATTCTCCAGCATCTGCAGTTCCTTCTTTAAAACTTTGTCTACTCCACTGCGATATCTCCTCAAGGTATGCCTACTTTGAAGAAGTTCTCCTCCTCCCTACGGAGACAGTTTCACAGCAGTCTGAAGAAGGGTCTCGACCCGAAACGTCGCCTATCTCCTTCGCTCCTTAGATGCTGCTGCACCCGCTGAGTTTCTCCAGCTTTTTGTGCACCCTCTTCACTCAGAACCTTGTGAATTAGTCGGAGAGTCTTACAGTGTGGAACCAGGCCATTCGGCCCAACTTGCCCACACCGGCCATCTGCACTAGTCCCACCTACCCGCGTTTGGCCCATATCCCCAAAAAAACCCCAATCCTATCCATGTACCTGTCCAAGGTAACTCAGCGGGTGAGGCAGCATCTATGGAGTGAAGGAATGGGGGACGTTTCGGGTCGAGACCCTTCTTCGAAAGAATGGGTGACGTCACCTATTTCCTTTGCTCCATAGATGCTGCGTCACCCTCTGAGTTTCTCCAGCATTTTTGTCTACCTTCGATTGTTCCACCATCTTCTTCTTCTGTCGTGTGGCGTGCACGGCCTAAAGTTGTCGGACAACTTGTTCTATTTGATCTTCCGTTTGAGCACGTCGAGTTGATTGCATTAGTCGAAACAGGGCGGGCCACGTGAAGGTTGCAATCTCCCGCCCCGTTCCACCATCTGCAGTTCCTTCTTAAACATGTACCTGTCCAAATGCCTCTTAAACCCTGTGATAGTCCCAGCCCCAACAACCTCCTCCGGCAGCTCGATCCATGCACCCACCATCCTTTTTGAGTAGAAAAGTCACCCCTCAGATTCCCATTAAATCATTTTCTCCGGGATCTCCGGTTTCCTCCCACACTCCAAAGGCGTACAGGTTTGTACAGGTCTGAAGAAGGGTCTCGACCCGAAACGTCATCCATTCCTTCTCTCCAGAGATGCTGCCTGTCCCGCTGAGTTACTCCAGTATTTTGTGTCTATCTACGGGTTTGTACATTAATTGGCTTGGTATAAAGGTTAAAAAAAAATTGTCCCTAGTCTGTGTAGGGTAGTGTATAAATAAAATTGTCCCAAGTGAGTGTAGGGTAGTGTGCGGGGATCGCTGGTCGGTGCGGACCCGGTGGGACGAAGGGTCATGTTTCCGCGCTGTCTCTCTAAACGAAACAAAAGGTGAGATATGATCTGATTGAAAGATCTGACTGAACAATCTTCAATGATGTGATAGGAGCGGGCAGACTAGATGAGGAGCTCGTCATGTTAAGTTTTAAATAGTTTCCGATTCTTGCTGACTCTATACGTTGGGCTGGCTTGTACATTATAAACGAAAGGTAAAGTGTAAGATTGTTACTTTAAGGTGATGTCAGTCGGATCCACACTGCGCCATATGCTTAGATTTTAGGTTTACAGATACAGCGCGGAAACAGGCCCTTCAGCCCACCGTGTCCTCGCCGACCAGCGATCCCCGCACACTAACACTACCCTACACACACTGGGGACAATTTACATTTACACCAAGCCGATTAACCTACAAAACCGCACGTCTTAGGAGTGTGGGAGGAAACTGGAGCACCCGGAGAAAACCCACGCAGGTCACGGGGAGAACGTGCAAACTCCGCACAGACAGCGCCCGTTATTCCCTCTCTCGTGTATCTGTACACTGTGGACGGCTCGATTGTAATCGTGTGTTGTCTCTCCGCTGACAGGTTAGCGCGCAACAAAAGCTTCTCACTGCACCTCGATACACGTGACAATAAACTAAACTGAAACTGGTGCTAATAAATGGGAGGAAGACACAAAATGCTGGAGAAACTCAGTGGGTGAGGCAGCACCTACGGAGAGAAGGAATCGGCGACGTTTCTGGTCGAGAACCTTCTTCAGACTGATGTCAGGGGATAGTAAATCGGATTTAGTAAATGGATGGCTATGACGTAGACAGTTAATTGACCTGTTTCTCTGCTGTGTGGAACTATGACACACAGCCCTTCGGCCATCGAGTCCCAGCGATCCCCCCCCCCCCCCCCACACCATCTCTATCCTACACACACCAGGCACAATTTACAATTACACCCAAGCAAATTAACCTACAAACCTGTACGTCTTTGGAGTGTGGGAGGAAAGCAGAGCGCCCGGAGAAAATCATCGGTAGAGTTGCTGCCTCACTGCGCCAGAGCCCCCGGTTCGATCCTGACTACGGCTGCTGTCTGTACGGAGTTTGTACGTTCTCCCCGTGACCTGCGTGGGTTTTCTCCGGGCGCTCCGGTTTCCTCCCGCACTCCAAAGACGTTGAGGTTTGTAGGTTAATTGGTTTTGGTGAGTTGTAAAATGATCCCTAGTGTGTGTAGGTTATTGTTAGTGTGCGGGGTGGCACAGGCCCGTGGGCTGAAGGGCCTGTTTACCGTGCTGCATCTCTAAGGTCTAAAAGAAGAGATGCCGACTGTGGCTAAATTTGGAAAACCCGACTTCCCACAAACATAGGCCGCGCGCAGGTATCCGTGTTGATAACAGTTCACTGACCTTTTACAGTGAATGCACTTGTCCTTGTCGGCTGCTGCGCTATATTTACTTCAGAGAAAAAAATACCATTAGTGAGGATATCATTAAAGCAGGAAAGAGTGCAGGGAAGATTGATGAGAACTTTGCACCGGGGGAAGGTTCGGCAGGCAAGGACTTTATTCCTTGGAGCGCAGGAGGATGCGGGGCGATCTTATAGAGCCGTATAATATCATGAGAGACACTGCCTGTCCTGCTGAGTTACTCCAGTATTTTGTGTCTCTCTTCAGTGGAAAGACAATAGACAATAGACAATAGGTGCAGGAGTAGGCCATTCAGCCCTTCGAGCCAGCACCACCATTCAATGTGATCATGGCTGATCATCCACAATCAGTACCCCGTTCCTGCCTTCTCCCCATATCCCCTGACTCCGCTATCTTTAAGAGCCCTATCTAGCTCTCTTTTGAAAGCATCCAGAGAACCGGCCTCCACCGCCCTCTGAGGCAGAGAATTCCACAGACTCACCACTCTCTGTGTGAAAAAGTGTTTCCTCGTCTCCATCCTAAATGGCTTACCCCTTATTCTTAAACTGTGGCCCCTGGTTCTGGACTCCCCCAACATCAGGAACATGTTTCCTGCCTCTATCGTGTCCAAACCCTTAATAATCTTATATGTTTCAATAAGATCCCCTCTCATCCTGGGTCTTTTACCCAGAGTAGGGGAATCGAAGGCCGGAGGACATAGGCTTCAGGTGAGAGGGAAAAGATTTAATAGGAACCTGAGGGCAACATTTTTGCTCAGAGGGTGGTGGGTATCTGCTTCTGTTTATAATTAAAAGTAGTCAGAATTCAAAGTAGCTTCCTGTCACAGGAGGTAGTTGAGGCAAGTCTTTAGACTTTAGAGATACAGCGAGGAAACAGGCCCTTCGGCCCATCGAGTCCGTGCCGACCAGAGACCCCCCACACACACTAACTCTATCCTACACACACGAGGGACAACTTACAATTTACAGAAACCAATTAACCTACAAACCTGCGCGTCTTTGGAGTGTGGGAGGAAACCGGAGCGCCCGGAGAAAACCCACGCAGGTCACGGGGAGAACAGCTGCATGGACAGGAAAGGTTTCGAGGGGTATGGGCCAAATGTGGGTAAATGGAACGAGCTTAGATGAGGCATCGAACTACAGCAGCCCGGCACAGGCCAAGGTAGCAACTCTACCACCCGAAAAGACTTACTGATTGCTCTGGTCAAACATAATAAATTAATTATGTTGCAATGATATTTGGATTGGCAGATTGAAATGTTGTTCCAAGGCCACTGGGGAACTCTGGTGCGGCCCATGTGAATTACAATGCTTGTAAACCCTCTCAATAATGGGCCACACCTGGAGTATTGTGTGCAGTTTTGGTCCCCTAATTTGCGGAAGGACATTCTTGCTATTGAGGGAGTGCAGCGTAGGTTTACAAGGTTAATTCCCGGGAAGGCGGGACTGTCATAGGCTGAGAGAATGGAGCGGCTGGGCTTGTACACTCTGGAGTTTAGAAGGAAGGGTTTTGGCCCGAAACGTTGCCTATTTCCTTCGCTCCATGGATGGTGCCTCACCCGCTGAGTTTCTCCAGCACTTTTATCTACCTTACTGAAACATATAAGATTGTTAAGGGTTTGGACACGCTAGAGGCAGGAAACATGTTCCCGATGTGGGGGGAGTCCAGAACCAGGGGCCACAGTTTAAGAATAAGGAGTAAGCCATTTAGAACAGAGACGAGGAAACACTTTTTCTCACAGAGAGTTGTGAGTCTGTGGAATTCTCTGCCTCAGTGGGCGGTGGAGGCCGGTTCTCTGGATACTTCCAAGAGAGAGCTGGATAGAGCTCTTAAAGATAGCGGAGTCAGGGGATATGGGGAGAAGGCAGGAACGGGGTACTGATTGGGGATGATCAGCCATGATCACATTGAATGGCGGTGCTGGCTCGAAGGGCTGAATGGCCTACTCCTGCACCTATTGTCTATTGTCTTTCCACTGAAGATAGACACAGCATGCTGGAGTAACTCAGCGGGACAGACAGCGTCTCTGGAGAGAAGGTTTCGGGTCGAGACCCTTCTTCAGACTGGTCAGCACGCAACAAATGTTTTTCACTGTATGTCGGCACACGTGACAATAAACTAAACTAAATTAAGCAAAGAGCTAAAAGGATGGAAATAGACACGGGAGGAGACCATTCAGCCCTTCGAGCCAGCACCGCCATTCACTGTGATCATGGCTGATCTTCCCCAATCAGTACCCCGTTCCTGCCTTCTCCCCATATCCCCCTGACTCCGCTATCTTTAAGAGCTCTATCCAGCTCTCTCTTGAAAGTATCCAGAGAACCGGCCTCCACCGCCCTCTGAGGTGGAGCAGTGGTAGAGTTGCCGTCTTACAGCGCCAGAGACCCGGGTTCGATAGAGTTAGCGTGCGGGGATCGCTGGTCAGCGCGGACTCGCTGGGCGAAGGGCCTGTTTCTGCACTGTGGTATCTCGAAACCAACCCAAAACCAGACTAAACTGCAGCTGCTGGTCTAAACCCTAGAGAGACACAAAGAGCTGGAGTAACTCGGCTGGGACTGGGATGAGTTCTCCCGCTCACAGTCCACACAGGATGGAAACACCTTTGACTTATAAATTCTAGCCAAAATACGATAATCCCTGGCGCCCCCAGAATAAAACATCTGGGGTCACGGAACTCGGCAGATCATCCTGAAGCTGGAGTCGAGTTTCCGTGTCGAGTGGATTCCGATTGTCATGGCTAGGTTGAGAATGAGTGCTTAGCTAAATATTACCTTGAACGCAGGCATGTTGGCAATTTGTTTTCCTCTGTTCATAATTTAATGTCGCTTCCTGCCAGCTGTGATTTAGTGTGACAAATGAAAACACAAAAGCTCTTGAAGAACAGTCGCTGCAGGCAGCGTTGTGAAGCCCCGCTTGTACTGACATATGTAATTCCGCACAAGCTTGCCCCTTCCATTCCAACGCGCTTCATCAATGGCGATATTGGATGCTGCTCGCAGCTTTTATTCCCTCCCTGACAATCTGATTGCATTAGAATGAAATATAAATACAATCAAGCAAGTGACGGCGTGGCAAAGTTACATCTTGCAGCGGGGAAGCAAAATATAGAGCAACTGAAGCAATATTGCAGCTTAATGCATTTCTGTGTGAGCCACCCTCGAACAGGAAATCAAAGTAACGATGATTTATCACTGTCTGGAATAATCGCAGGACTTACTGGAAAAACGCTCCACTCACTTAACAAAACAGCCCATCCAATGCGCTCTGGATTTCTTTCTGGAGAAGGAATGGGTGACGCTTAGGGTCCTTAGAGACCCTTCTCAAGACACAGTCTGAGGAGGGGTCTCGACCCGAAACGTCACCAATTCCTTCATCTCCAGAGATGCTGCCTGTCCCGCTGAGTTACTCCAGCATTTTCTGTCTATCTGCAATTAGACAATAGGCAATAGACAATAGGTGCAGGAGGAGGCCATTCGGCCCTTCCAGCCAGCACCGCCATTCAATGTGATCATGGCCAATCAGTACCCCGTTCCTGCCTTCTCCTCATATCCCCTGACTCCGCTATCTTTAAGAGCCTTATCTAGCTCTCTCTTGAATTCTTTCCCACACATTTACGGGTTGTGAGGAACTGCAGATGCTGAAGAAGGGTCTCGACCCGAAACGTCACCTATTTCCTTCGCTCCATAGATGCTGCCTGTCCCGCTGAGTTTCTCCAGCATTTTTGTCTACCTGAGGAACTGCAGATGCTGGTTTAAACCAAAGATAGACGCAAAGTGCTGGAACAACTGGCAGACAGGGCAGCGGGTCTGAAGAAGGGTCTCGACCAGAAACGTCACCCGTTCCTGCATCTCCAGAGATGCTTCCTGTCCCGCTGAGTTACTCCAGCATTTTGTGTCGATCTGCAAGTCTTTCCCACACAATACAATACAATTTATTTATTGTCATTTGAACCTCAAATGAAGTTCAAACGGAATTTGGTTTCTGCTGTCACACAACAAGAAAAGCAGCAAGACACAACACTTCTGTTAACTGTTCAATGTGATCATGGCCAATCAGTACCCCGTTCCTGCCTTCTCCCCATATCCCCTGACTCCGCTATCTTTAAGAGCCTTATCTAGCTCTCTCTTGAATTCTGAATTCTGAACTCTTGATTTCAGTCTGAAGAAGGGTCTCGACCCGAAACGTCACCTATCTCCTTCGCTCCTTAGATGCTGCTGCACCCGCTGAGTTTCTCCAGCCTTTTGTGTAACCCTCGATTCTCCAGCATCTGCAGTTCCTTCTTCAACACTTCTGTTAACCCTTGCTGTCTCCTCCCCTTCCCACCTCTCCCTCAGCCCTCGGGCCCTGGCATTCCCTCTCTCTCTATCTCCCTCCCCCACCCCAGTCGCACCAGCTTCTCATTTTCACACCACAAACAGCTTACAATGGCTGCATCTGCAGTTCCTTCTTTAAGACACAACACAATTTACACAAACATTTACAGGATTAAAGGTGTCGGAAGGAACTGCAGATGCTGCTTCAAACCGAAGATAGACATAAAGTGCTGGAGTAACCGGGAGGCAGGACAGCGGGTCTGAAGAAGGGTCTCGACCAGAAACGACACCCGTTCCTTCATCTCCAGAGATGCTGCCTGTCCCGCTGAGTTACTCAGGCACTTTGTGTCTATCTTCGGTTTAATCGATAATGTTTTATTATTAATGTTTAATGTTTTATGTGTCATTCCTAACGACCACTGTATGTCATGTTGTCACTTGTGGGCGGAGCGCCAAGGCAAATTCCTTGTATGTGACTACTTGGCCAACAAACGTGTTCATCCATTCATTCATTCATTCACTTCAAGCAGCATCTGCAGTTCCTGCCTGTGCTCTATATTCCTTCACCAGCAACCTTGCCCACTGTGGAAGGGGGTAGAGAGGTTCGACAGTCTTCCTCGAGGTGGTTGAAACATTTTTTTTTTTTCCGTTGCTGAGGTTTTCGTGATTTACAGGAGGCAATATGTTACAGTTCCCTTATTTTCTCCTCTGGGACTGTTGCTACACAGTAAATCTCTATTAAAAATATTCTCCCATATGGTTGCATGAAAATTTTATTGCAGCAAGCCTTAGGCAGAAGGTCATGCCTGAGTAACTGTACTTAAGTGTGGCAGTTTTTAGACTCGACGCAAGCAGGGCTACATCTGTTCGCAGGAAGGAACAGAATTAAATTTTATTGTTAATTTGGGGAGAGTTGAGGAGAGGATGGAGCGCTCTTTAATGGGCTCGCTATCTCCAATGGGTAAACTGTGAGCGCTGCACTGTATGTCTGTGACGATGTAATGGGGACATTACAGTGCCCGCTGTAAATTTAACAGCAAGGCAGCGTTAGTACAAGGCATCATCTTCCTGCTATTACAGCGGCAACAAACCGAGATAGGGAGGTCGATCAGTCTGAAGAAGGGTCTCGGCCCGAAACGTCGCCTATTTCCTTCGCTCCACAGATGCTGCCGCGCCCGCTGAGTTTCTCCAGCAATTTTGTCTACCTTCGATTTTCCAGCATCTGCAGTTCCTTCTTGAACAACCCAGATAGGGAAGCCGCTGATAGAAACATATAGAAACAGGTACAGGAATAGGCCATTCGGCCCTTCGAGCCAGCACTGCCATTCAATGGCTGATCATCCACAATCAGTATCCCGTTCCTGCTTTTTCCCCAAATCCCTTGATTCCATTAGCCCTAAGATCTCTAACTCCCTCTTGAAAACATCCAGTGAATCGGCCTCCACTGCCTACTGTGGCAGAGAATTCCACAGACTCACAACTCTCTGGGTGAAAACGTTTTTCCTCATCTCAGTCCCAAATGGCCGACCCCTTATTCTTAAACTGTGTGTGACCCCTGGTATTGGACTCCCCTGACATGGAGAACATTTCTCCTGCATCTAGCCTGTCCAATCCTTTAAGAATTTTATAAGTTTCTATGAAATTCCCTCTCATCCTTCTAAATTCCAGTGAATACAAGCCCAGTCGATCCATTCTTTCATTATATGTCAGTCCCGCCATCCCGGGAATTGACCTTGTGAACCTACGCTGCACTCCCTCAATAGCAAAAATGTCCTTCCTCAAATTAGGAGACCAAAACTGCACACAATGCTCCTGATGCTAAATGATTGGATTAAGAACGGAAAAAAAAATCCACACACACACACTATTCTGACACAAACTAAAACAGCATTGTACTTGGAGCGCTGGTACCATTAATGTGACTTCCCACCTGATGGTTAGGTTACTGTCACTAGCTCACTGCTCCAGGAACACCAAAGGACTAACTCACTCCCTGCTCCTCCGCATCCCATCATTAGAAATATGATGAGCGTTTGTCAGCACTGGGCCTATAGTTTAGTTTAGTTTAGAGATACAGCACAGAAACTTTGGCCCACCGAGTCTGCACTGACCAGCGATCCCCGCACATTAACACTACCCTACACACACTAGGGACAATTTACACAGACACCAAGCCAATTTACCCACAAACCTGCAGGTCTTTGGAGCGTGGGGGGAAACCAATGGTCTCGGAGAAAACCCACGCGGGTCACGGGGAGAACGTGCAAACTCCGTACAGACAGCACCCGTAGTCGGGATTGAACCCGGGTCTGTAAGCGCTGTGAAGCGGCAACTCTACCGCTGCGCCACCGAGCCGCACATTCATATTCACTGGAGGTTTGGAAGAATGAGGGGGGGGGGGGGAACCTCATTGAAACTTACCGAATAGTGAAATGCTCGGATAGAGTGGATGTGGAGAGGATGTTTCCACTAGTGGGAGAGCCTAGGACCAGAGGTCACAGCCTCAGAATTAAAGGATGTCCCCATAGGAAGGACATGAGGAGGAATTTCTTCAGTCAGAGGGTGGTGAATCTGTGGAATTCTTTGCCACAGGGGCCAAGTCAGTGGATATTTTTAAGGCAGAGATAGATAGATTCTTGATTAGTGCGGGTGTCAGGGGTTACGGGGAGAAGGCAGGAGAATGGGGTTAGGAGGGTGAGATAGATCAGCCATGATTGAATGGCAGAGTAGACTTGATGGGCCGAATGGCCTAATTCTACTGCTATCACTAATGACTTTGCTGTCTTTACATTGCACTAAATGTTATTCCCTTATCATGTATCTGTACACTGTGAATGGCTCGATTGTAATCATGTATTGTCTTTCTGCTGACGGGTTAGCACGCAACAAAAGCTTTTCACTGTACCTCGGTACACGTGACAATAAACCATACTGAACTAAACTGAACTGTCTGTTGAAGAGTTTGAGTAATACCCAGCCCTCCCTGACCAAGATGCCCCATCTACACCAGTCCCACCTGCCCGCATTTGGCCCATATTCCTCTAAACTTGTCCAAACTAAAAGTATTTTATGGTTATAGTGCCTGCCTCAGCTACCTCCTCTGGCAGCTCGTTCCATAGACGCTCTCTGGCTAAAAGTTGCCCATCAGGTTCCCATTAAATCTTCCCCTTCTCACCGTATACCCATGTCCTCTGGTTCTTGATTCCTCTTCTCTGGGAGTACATTTTCTCTGTATTCTTCCAATCTATTCCCCTCATGATTGTGCACACCTCAATAAGTTCCTGCTATTGAGGGAGTGCAACGTAGGTTCATGAGGTTAATTCCCGGGATGGCGGGACTGTCATATGCTGAGAGAATGGAGCAGCTGGGCTTCTCTGCTTGTATATGTGGCCCTTGTGGCTGATCAGAGTTTACGGAGTTTAGGATGAGAGGGGATCTCATGGAAACATATAAGATTACTAGACTAAGTGGGACCCGTTGGGGCCCCCTGGTCCCCCGACGCAATATTCCACCTCTCCATCAATTCCAATATTGGTGGCCAGTGGGGGGGGGGGGGGGGGCTTTCTGGAGCGCTGGTATGGGTGTTGTGGGCTGACAGGACTGGTCTCCAGAAGCCTAGTATGGACATTGTGGGCCAAATGGATTCTTGGGGTGGCAGCTCAGTCCCTCAAGCCTGATATGCTGGCAGCTCACTCATGGCTGGTGGGCTGGCAGTTGACTCACGGCTATTCCTTGAAAGTCCATTTCAAGCGGGGTGCAAGGCCACCAAATTCGGGTTCAGTTTCCTACCACTTGAAGCAGGGTGCAAGGCCACCAAATTCAAGTGCAGTTTCATACCACTTCAAGCAGGATGAAACCACCATAAAACCACACAAAACACCACACTCATAGTTCAGTAGACATTCAGTGTGTTCAGTTGATTCACAGCTCAGACAGAGTCGTGACGTCTCCCTCCCCCATCATGCAGAGACTGAGCCACACCCACACTTCTGGGTTTTATAATGGCCTGGCCTACTCCTGCACCTATTGTCTATTGTCTATAAGATCACCCCTCATCCTCTTGCGCTCGAAAGTCCCAGTTCAGTTCAGTTTATTGTCACGTGTACCGAGGTACAGTGAAAAGCTTTTGTTGCGTGTATCCAGTTAGTGGCCTGTCCATCCCCTCTCTAAAGGTCAGACCCTCCAGTCCTGGCAACATTCTGATTGTACACAGAGCCTCCCATTGAAAGAGGATGAGCTGACAAAGTTATTTCTGTTTGAGCACGACATGTATGCAGAGCCGAAGATAGACACACGATGCCGGAGTAACTCAGCGGGACAGGCAGCATCTCTGGAGAGAAGGAATGGGTGACGTTTCGGGTCGAGACTACTGTAGATAGGGTGAGCAGCTTTAAATACCTGGGAGTCCAAAACACAGAGGATCTGACGTGGACAACACACGCTGCCGCACTGGTGAGTAAGGCAAGGCAGCGCCTTTACCACCTCAGGCAGCTGAGGAAATTCAGAGTCTCTCTGAGGATCCTTCAACCCTTCTACTCTGGGGCTGTAGAAAGCATCTTGTCCGGTAACATCACCGGATCTGGTTTGGCCACAGCTCTGCCCAGGACAGGAAGGCTCTGCAGAGAGTAGTGCGTTCGGCCGAACGTACCACGGGAACTACACTCCCCCCTGCAGGACCGATACACCAGGAGGCGCAGATCCAGAGCCGGCAACATTATGGGGGACCCCTACCCCCCCAGCAACGGACTGTTCCAGCTGCTACGGTCAGGCAAACGCCTCCGCTGTCACTCTGCGGAAACAGAGAGGCTGAGACGGAGTTTCTTCCCACAGGCCGTCAGGACTCTAAACTCTGATATCACCGGGGCGTAAATACTGTTGTGTCTTCTTTTTTAATGTTCTGTTCTGTTGTGTTTTAATCTTCCGCAGGCATTGCCACTCTCATTTCACAGAACGCCCTTCACGTGTATGTGACAAATAAAGCTGACTTGTCTTGACTTCTCCTTCAGACCTCGACCCGAAACGTCACCAATTCACAACTTCTCAAGTTATAGGAGCAGAATTAGGCCATTCGGCCCATTGAGTCCTCTCTGCCATTCAATCACAGCTGATCTCTGCTTCCTAATCCCATTCTCCTGCCTTGTCCCCACAACCCGTGACACCCGTTCTGATCTAGAACTTGTCTGTCCCGCTGAGAACTTCCTTCTCTCCTGAGATGCTGCCTGTCCCGCTGAGTTACTCCGGCAGTTTTGTGTCTCCCTTCGATTTAAACCAGCGTCCGCAGTTCCTTCATACTCATTACGTCTTGCAGAATCTGCGGAGACGCTCGGAAGGAATGTAGGAATCAAATGTGCGCGGTTATGAGTGAACAGGTGCCCGGCCTGCAGTCATCCTTCAAGCACACAGGAACATCTGTGGCATCTGCAGCGTAATCCTCAGCGGTACACTTCACGGACAAAGAAAGCGCAAGATCTTTGTTAATTCATGCGAATGCTGCGCAGATCTTCTGCTCAAACATCACTCTCTAATTCAGAGTTGAGTTTAGAGACACAGGGTGGAAGCGGGCCCTTTTATAGCAACGGAGTTAACTCACTCCAGTAAAGTAAAGTAAAGTATCCTTTATTGTCATTCAGATATTTCAGTCTGAACGAAATTGTGAACCTTGCAGTCATAACATATAATAAAATAACAAAAAACACAGTTTAACATCCACCACAGTGAGTCCACCAGGCACCTCCTCACTGTGATGGAAGGCAAAAGTCTTAAAGTCCTTGTCTCTTCCCTCCTTGTTCTCCCTCTGCGTTGAGGCGATCCAGGCCTCCGATGTTGGGACCCCGTGGGGCGATGGTAAGTCCCACGGCCGCTTCCGAGCTCCGCGAACGGGCCGGTTCAAACTCCGCGGCCCGGGGCGGACAAAACTGCCGCCCTCCAGTCCAGCGGACGAAGCTGTTGTTGCGGGAGCTCCGGAGAATCGGCCATCAACCTGGGACCTGCGAGCTCCCGATGTTGTCGTCCACTGGGCCGGCGGCCGAAGCCTCCGAGGCTCCGGTCAGGTTGCCGCCGCCGCAACGCCGCCTCAGCCCCGAAGTTGGCCAGCCTCGCGATGGTAAGTCCTGTCTCCGGTTTATCTCGGAGCCTCGAGGTCGGTCCCAGTTGGAGGCCGCCAGCTCTGCCAGTAGGCCTCAGCGCAGACGGAGACAGAGACGGGAGATATGACAATAAAAGATCATATCCCACCCGAAGGAAGAAACTAAAAACAGTTTCTCCCACCCCCCCACACATACACAACTAAAATAAACGAAATAAACTAAACAACAGGACAAATGAAAATACAGACAGACTGCAGGTGAGCCGCAGCTGCTTGGGCAACGCCGCCACTTCCAGAGCTTCAGGAATATCTTCTTCCCTAATGGCATGTTGGCCTTCATTGCGAGAGGATTTGAGTTTAGGAGCTAGGAGGTCCTTCTGCAGTTGTACAGGGCCCTAGTGAGACCACACCTGGAGTATTGTGTGCAGTTTTGGTCTCCTCATTTAAGGAAGGACATTATTGCTATTGGGGGAGCCCAGCGTAAGTTCACCAGGTTAATTCCCGGGATGGCGGGACTGACATATGATGAAAGAATGGGTCGACTGGGCTTGTATTCACTGGAATTTAGAATTGAGATGGGATCTTATAGAAACATATAAAATTCTCAAGGGATTGGACAGGCTTGATGAAGGAAAAATGTTCCCAATGTTGGGGGAGTCCAGAACCAGGGGTCACACAGTTTTAGAACAAGGGGTCAGCCATTTAGGACTGAGATGAGGAAAACCTTTTCACCCAAGAGTTGTGAATCTGTGGAATTCTCTGCCACAGAGGGCAGTGGAGGCCAATTCACTGGATGTTTTCAAGAGAGAGTTAGATTTAGCTCTTAGGGCTAACAGAATCAAGGGATATGGGGAGAAGGCAGGAACGGGGTGTTGATTTTAGATGATCAGCCAGGATCATATTGAATGGCGGTGCTGGCTGGAAGGGCCGAATGGCCTACTCCTGCTCCGATTTTCTATGTTTCTATGTTTCCATTCAAGCGAATGCTGCACAGATCTTCTGCTCAAACTTTACACTCTAGTTTAGAGTTTACTTGTTTACTTTAGAAGCACAGCATGGAAACAGGCCCTTCGGCCCACTGGACCCATATTTTAGAGTGCAATAGTAATAAAGTATGTGATAAATAAGTATAACGGTTATTGTGTCACATGGCGGGACTCTCATATGCTGAGAGAATGGAGTGGCTGGGCTTGTATACTCTGGAGTTTAGAAGGATGCGAGGGGATCTTATTGAAACATATAAGATTATTAAGGGTTTGACACGATAGAGGCAGGAAACATGTTCCTGATGTTGGGGGAGTCCAGAACCAGGGGCCACAGTTTAAGAATAAGGGGTAAGCCATTTAGAACGGAGATGAGGAAACACTTCTTCACACAGAGAGTTGTGAGTCTGTGGAATTCTCTGCCTCAGAGGGAGGTGGAGGCCGGTTCTCTGGGCACTTTGAAGAGAGAGCTAGATAGGTCAGTTAAAGATAGCGGAGTCAGGGATATGGGGAGAAGGCAGGAACGTGGTACTGATTGGGGATGATCAGCCGTGATCACATTGAATGCCGGTGCTGGCTCGAAGGACCGAATGGCCTACTCCTGCACCTATTGTCTATTGTCTGTTGTCTATCTAGTCAGCATGGACAAGTTGGGCCAAAGGGCCTGTTGCTGTGCTGTGTGACCCTGTGACTCTAGATGAACGTACTTTGGGAAGTTTGATTAATTACGGCCATTTATAGGGTTCCAAGGAACGTGATAAAATTGTTTTTTTTTTGGAAACTTATGTGCGAGATTCTTTTGAGGAAACTGACTGCTAAACTCTTCCATAAGTTACAGTCTGTATATTTTTCGAAGTCATTTGTAGTAATTTAAAATTGGATTAATCACTTTTGGGGATTGACTGATTATTTTTTGTGCTAAACCCATTTGCACCAGCATTAATCAAGTTGGGATAATGTTGTACACTTAAACTAAACTCCCCCCTCGACTCCATCCAAGGACCCACCTCCTCCAACCTCATCTACTGTATCCGCTGTTCCAGGTGTCAACTTCTCTACATCGGCGAGACCAAGCGCAGGCTCGGCGATCGTTTCACTGAACACCTCCGCTCAGTCCGTCTAAACCTACCTGATCTCCCAGTGGCTCAGCACTTCAACTCCCCCTCCCATTCCCACACTGACCTTTCTGTCCTGGGCCTCTTCCATTGTCAGAGTGAGGCCCAGCGCAAATTGGAGGAGCAGCACCTCATATTTTGCTTGGGCAGCTTACACCCCAGCGGTATGAACATTGACTTCTCTAACTTCAAGTAGCCCTTGCTTTCCCTCTCTCTCAATCCCTCCCCCTCCCCAGTTCTCCCACCAGTCTTACTGTCTCCAACCACATTCTATCTCTGTCCCGTCCACTCCCCTGACATCAGACTGAAGAAGGGTCTCGACCTGAAACGTCACCCATTCCTTCTCTCCAGAGATACTGCCTGTCCTGCTGAGTTACTCCAGCATTTTGTGTCTACCTTAAACTACCTGCTCGCTGGTTGGGCGAGAATTTTACAATTTTAAAATTAATTGTAGTGCAAGGTGTTAGAGAAACAGCGTGGAAACAGGCCCTTCGGCCCATCGAGTCTGCTCCAACCACCAAATGGGCAGCACAGTGCTAGAGACCCGGGTAAGTTGCTGCCTTGCAGTGCTAGAGACCCGGGTTCCATCCCGGCTACGGGTGCTGTCTGTACGGAGTTTGTTCGTTCTCCCCGTGACCTGCGTGGGTTTTAAAGTCATAAGTGATAGGAGCACAGTTAGGCCATTCGGCCCATCGAGTCTACTCCGCCATTCAATCATAGATGCTCTATCTCTTCCTCCGAACCCCATTCTCCTGCCTTCTCCCCATAACCTCTGAAACGCGTACTAATCAAGAATCTAAATCAATAATCAGAATTAAAGGGCACTCTTTTAGGAAGGAGGTGAGGAGGAACTTCTTTAGTCAGAGGGTAGTTAATCTGTGGAACTCATTGCCAAGAGGGCTGTGGAGGCCAAGTCAGTGGATATTTTTAAGGCAGAGATAGACAAATTCTTGATTAGAATGGGTGTCAAGGGTTATGGGGAGAAGGCAGGAAAATGGGGTTAGGAGGCAGAGATCAGCCATGATTGAATGGTGGATTAGACTCGATTGGCCGAATGGCCTAATTCTATTCCTACAATTTGTGAACTTGTATCCCCCATCAGCCGCCGGGCCCCCTCTAGGCCCCTCCGTGGCGCTGTCCCAGGCCCCAGCCCTGGGCCCCACAGACCCAGGCCCCAGCCCTGGGCCCCACAGACCCAGGCCCCAGCCGTGGGCCCCACAGACCCAGGCCCCAGCCGTGGGCCCCACAGACCCAGGCCCCAGCCCTGGGCCCCACAGACCCAGGCCCCAGCCGTGGGCCCCACAGACCCAGGCCCCAGCCGTGGGCCCCACAGACCCAGGCCCCAGCCGTGGGCCCCACAAACCCAGGCCCCAGCCCTTGGCCCCAAAGATCCAGGTCCCAACCCTGGGCCCCACAGACCCAGGCCCCAGCCCTGGCCCCCACAGACCCAGGCCAAAGATCCAGGACCCAAAGGCCCCAACCCTGGGCCCACAGACCCATGCCCCAGCCGTGTGGGCCCCACAGACCCAGGCCCCAGCCGTGGGCCCCAAAGACCAGGCCCCAGCCGTGAGCCCCACAGACCCAGGCCCCAGCCCTGGGCCCCAAAGATCCAGGCCCCAACCCTGGGCCCACAGACCCAGGCCCCAGCCGTGGGCCCCACAGACCCAGGCCCCAGCCCTGGGCCCACAGACCCAGGCCCCAGCCGTGGGCCCCACAGACCCAGGCCCCAGCCGTGGGCCCCACAGACCCAGGCCCCAGCCGTGGGCCCCACAGACCCAGGCCCCAGCCGTGGGCCCCAAAGATCCAGGCCCCAACCCTGGGCCCCACAGACCCAGGGGCGGTGGTCGGTGACCTTGGGCTCCTCAGACCCGGGCTCCCCAGTGCATGGGGGGGAAAAACTGTAATATTTACGGATAGGTTTTTATGGAGTTTTGGCCACCTTGTTACGAAGGCATTATGCTGGCAAGCCGGCGAGCAGTGATTGAGACGGGTTGCCAAGGTGCCTTGGAAAATGGTCGCGGTCCCTGTACATAGCGGAATTTATTTTTACGCTCCCACGTACGATTCGTCACTTTAATTTGACACAACATCATCACGGCCATCACTGTGATGGAAACACTGCTTGGTTCCAGTGATTTATTCGCCCAGTGTCCAACAAAAGCTTTTCATACAAAATGTGCAGAACATTTTTATAAGGTTATTAAGTCCCATTTTTTTAATAAACATAAAATGGAGAAAAGTAGCATGCTTTATTGTTTCGCGTGACTCGAGGTGATTTTTTTTCCTCCACCAATTTTCTCTCAAATTTTGACTTAAACTCATTTCTTTTCTCTTGAAAACACAATCTGGGATATGTTTATGCGGGTGATAAAATGGCACATATTTCATTTTGCAAAAAGTATTGGATTGTACAAAAGACACGACAGCAATAAGGATCTTGAGCTTGCTGTGCAGTATAACATAAAGGGAAATCTAAATAGGCAGCGGGAGAGTCGCTGCACACTGTCTGTACGGAGTTTGTACGTTCTCCCCGTGACCTGCGTGGGTTTTCTCCGGGCGCTCCGGTTTCCTCCCACACTCCAAAGACGTGCAGGTTTGTAGGTTAATTGGCTTGGTGTAAATGTAAATTGTCCCTAGTGTTTATAGGATAGCGTTAGCGTGCGGGGATCGCTAGTCGGCGCGGACCCGGTGGGCCGAAGGGCCTGTTTCCGTGCTATATCTCTAAACTAAGCTAAACAGAATAATTATCAGATGCAATTATCTCAGAAATATTTTGTGCAGTTTACTGAATACATTCTGTTTGGTCTGGTTATGTGGTATTACTGATTATTAATTGTAAATTATTGATTATTATATTTAAATTGGTGTGTTTGGAATAAAGCTGCAGCCAGTAAGAATTTAATTGTTCTGTTTCTGTTGCATTTGAGAATTTTAAACTCTTGATGACTTGATACAGTTTAGTGAGGGATAATTAACATATCATTTGTTTAAGAAAGAACTGCAGATGCTGGAAAACGCGAAGGTGGACAAAAATGCTGGAGAAACTCAGAAACTCAACATCTATGCGGCGACGGAATGGGCGACGTTTCGGGTCGAGACCCTTCTTCAGACTGAGGTGTGGGGGCGGGAAGAAGAAAGGAAGAGGCAGAGACAGTGGGCTGTGGGAGAGCTGGGGAGGGGAAGGAGGGAGAAAGCAAGGACTACCTGAAATTGGAGAAGTCATCTAATCTTTTCTATGACACATGGAAGCATGAAAAGTTTTAAACAAACAGTGATGACTGCTTCAGTCCACCTTCCTGGTGTTATTGATTTAATTCCACATGAAGGCAAACAGTATTTAATATTTTTAAGATTTCATAGAATCATAGATAATAGGTACAGAAGTAGGCCATTCGGCCCTTCGAGCCTGCACCGCCATTCAATATGATCATGGCTGATCATCCAACTCAGTATCCCGTAGTTGTCTTCTCTCCATACCCTCTGATCCCTTTAGCCACAAGGTCCACATCTAACTCCCTCTTAAATATAGCCAATTAAGTGGCCTCAACTACCTTCTGTGGCAGAGAATTCCACAGACTCACCACTCTCTGTGTGAAAAATGATCTTCTCATCTCGGTCCTAAAAGACTTCCCACCTGATGTTCCTGTCAATATTTATCCCACCTTACCAAAACTAATTATCAAACTGTTGTATCTATGAGACGTACAACTCAACAGTATGATCATTGAAGGGTCTCGACCCAAAACGTCACCCATTCCTTCTCTCCAGAGATGCTGCCTGTCCCGCAGAGTTACTCCAGAATTTTGAGTCTATCTTCGGTTTTAACCAGCATCTGCAGTTCCTTCCTGCAGCGTGAACATCTTTGCTCAGTCCACCTGGGTCAACATGATCTCCTGGCCGCCAAACACTAACTCCTCTGCCCATTCCAACACTGACCTTTCTGTCTTTGGCCTCCTCCTCATCAGAGTTTTGGTCTCGAAATTTGAGGAAGGACATTCTTGCTATTGAAGGAATGCAGCATAGGTGAACCAGGTTAATTCCTGGGATGGCGGGACGGTCATTTGCTGAGAGAATGGAGTGACTGGGCTTGTACACTCTGGAGTTTAGAAGGATGAGAGGGGATCTTATTGAACCATATAAGATTATTAAGGGTTTGGACACGCTAGAGGCAGGAAACATGATCCCGATGTTGGGGGAGTCCAGAACCAGGGGCCACAGTTTAAGAATAAGGGGTAAGCCATTTAGAACGGAGATGAGGAAACACTTTTTCTCACAGAGAGTTGTGAGTCTGTGGAATTCTCTGCCTCAGAGGGCGGTGGAGGCAGGTTCTCTGGATACTTTCAAGAGAGAGCTAGATAGGGCTCTTAATGATAGCGGAGTCAGGGGATATGGGGAGAAGGCAGGAACGGGGTACTGATTGTGGATGATCAGCCATGATCACATTGAATGGCGGTGCTGGCTCGAAGGGCCGAATGGCCTACTCCTGCACCTATTGTCTATTGTCTATTGTCTATTGTCTATTGAGTGAGGCCCAGCGCAAATTGGAGGAACAGCAGCTCATATTCCGCTCGGACAGCGGTATGAACGCTGATTGTCCGTTGCTTTCCCTCTCTCTGCATCCCTCCTCCACCCGAGTTCTCCGACTAGTTTCACTGCCCTCCTGAATAATGTTACTGTTTCTACACCCCATTCTCATCTTCCCCTCAGCCAACAATCAACCATTCTACATCTCCTTGAGCATAGTCTGCTTAGATCTGATGTTTTCACACCCTGCTCTTCCATCTCTCTAGACTCCCTCTCCCCTGACTCTCAGTCTGAGAAAGGGTCTCGAGTTAGTCCTCAAGACTTACTTTTCATCTCAGGCCTTTGTCCAACCGTCACCTATCCATGTTCTCCACAGATGCTGCCTGACCCGCTGAGTTAATCCAGCACTCTGTGAAACGTCACAATAGACAATAGGTGCAGGAATAGGCCGGTTCTCTGGATACTTTCAAGAGAGAGCTAGATAGGGCTCTTAAAGATAGCGGAGTCAGGGGATGTGGGGAGAAGGCAGGAACGGGGTACTGATTGGGGATGATCAGCCATGATCACATTGAATGGCGGTGCTGGCTCGAAGGGCCGAATGGCCTACTCCTGCACCTATTGTCTATTGTCTATAACATCCTTTCATTCTGAGGCTGTGACCTTTGGTCCTAGACTCTCCCACTAGTGGAAACATCCTCTCCACATCCGCTCTATCCAAGCCTTTCACTATTCTGTACATTTCAATGAGGTCCCCCCCCTCATTCTTCTAAACTCCAGCGAGTACAGGCCCAGTGCCGACAAACGCTCATCGTTACACAACCGAGACGCTTTTTCTCATCCTCTTCCTCTCCACTGGGGGACTGCCCTGGCATAAAGCAGGACCTTCCGACCGCTGTAGCCCTGAATGATCATAAAAACCAAGACAGCGACTCCCTCTCACGAAGAATGTTATGACTACACGTGGAAGACCGAGGCCTGCGTCTCTGTCCAATACACCCGGCGCAAGAAGAAACAATCACATCATCTGAAATTAAGTTATATGAGAACGACATTAAACTCTAAATGACCCTTGCTGCACTCTATCTGTCCCATTAATAATTCCTAATCTAATCAGTGGGGCAAAGGCAGTACAGCAGGAGATCGCAGGCACTGGGCCAAAGTGCCCCTTTGCACACTAGCTCTTTAGAATCAAACATCTCTTTTGTTATCTGACGCTGGGCATTTCATGTCCTTGTAACTGATAGATACTTTCCCTTGTAAATAACCCTGGTGTCATTGACAGAGGCCTTGGTAGACCAAGCTTGCAAATAGTCGGGCATTAGTCATGTCAGGCCATGTGTCACCATTGATAAATTTACAGCACAGAGCCGCATCACTTCCTGCACAAACACACATAGGAAAATCCATCTTTGCTATCATGTCTTGCTACTCTCTCTCTCTCTCTCTCTCTCTCTCTCTCCCTCTCTCTCTCTCTCCCTCCACCTCCCTCTCTCTCTCTCTCTCCCTCCTCTCTCTCACTCTCACTCACTCATCCCTCTTTTCCTCTCTCTCCCTCCCTCTCATCTCTCTCTCTCTCTCCTCTCTCCCTCCCTCTCTCTCTCTCCCTCCCTCTCTCTCCTCCACGCCCTCCTCTCTCCTCCCTCTCTCTCACCACTCCTCTCTCCCATCTCACTTCGCTCCTTCTACACCCTCACCCTCTCCCTCTCTCTCTCTCTCTATACCTCCCTCCTCTCCCCCCCCCCTCACCTCTCTCTCCCCCCTCTCCCTCTCTCTCTCATTCTCTCCTCATCCTCCCCTCAACACACTCACCCCTCCATCTTTTTCTCTCTCCTCTCCCCCCTCCAACCTACTCTCATTCTCAACTCTCTCTCTCCCACCCCTCACTCTTCTCTCTCTCTCACCTCGTTCTTCCTCTCCTCCCTCTCTCTCTCTCTCCCTCTCTCACCTCCCTCTCTCTCTCTCTCCTCTCCCTCCCTCCCTCTCTCTCTCCCTCTCTCTCTCTTGGCAGCATTTCTCTGTCTGTCGCTGAAAGTATTTCCACTGCCTGCTGCCCCTGAAGAAATCTATTCCTTGTAGCGCAGGAGGGTGAGAGGTGATATGATGAAAGAATGGGTCGACTGGCTTATATTCACTGGAAATTAGAAGGATCCTATAGAAACATATAACATTAGACAATAGACAATAGGTGCAGGAGTAGGCCATTCGGCCCTTCGAGCCAGTACCGCCATTCAATGTGATCATGGCTGATCATCCCCAATCAGTACCCCGTTCCTGCCTTTTCCCCATATCCCCTGACTCCACTATCTTTAAGAGCCCTATCTGGCTCTCTCTTGAAAGTATCCAGAGAACCGGCCTCCACCGCCCTCTGAGGCAGAGAATTCCACAGACTCACAACTCTCTGTGTGAAAAATGGTTTCCCGTCTACGTTTCTACAGTCATCTGGCTTACCCCCTTATTCTTAAAAGTGGCCCCCCCTGGTTCTGGACTCCCCCAACATCGGGAACATGTTTCCTGCGCCCAGCGGTTCAAATAACCATTAATAATCTTATATAACAATATAACAATTACAGCACGGAACAGGCCCTTTCTCGTCCCTTAATTCTCTGCTCATGCCCTCTTGTTTTAATCTTCCCTACCCTCAATGGGAAAGACGTATCCATCGTCGCACTCTTGTCCTATCCCTTTCAATCTAACTCCCCCTAAAGACCTCTATCAAGTCACCTTAACCCTACAGCGCCAAAGAATAAACGACCTAACTTAACCCCCGTTCAAAACATACTTCTCAGTAACATAGTTTTCTGGAACCCTGGCAACATTCTAGTAACACTCACCTCATGTACTCACACAAATTTGTTGACATCCATCCAATAACTACGACCACTTCTGCTATAAACCACATACTCCAGAATTGGTCCTCACCAATGCCAATGTACAATTTTAAACATTACTTCCCTCCTATAACCAATGCACAACCCATTTCACCATAAAGGACGGCCGTCTCACCAAAGGCTTTCTTTACCACCCCCCCTATCTACATGCAATTCCCCCTTCAAGGAACTATGCACAGTTATACCTAGATCCCTCTGTCTCCACAGCATTTACCTCAATTCCCTACCATTTACCATGTACGTCCTATTTTGATTTGTCCTGCACCAAGATGTAAGCACTTCACACTTATCAGCATTAAACTCCATCTGCCATCTTTCAGCCCACTTTTCCATATGGCCCAAATCCTCTCTGTAGACTTTGAAAATCTACTTCATTATCCACAACACCACCTATCTTAGTATCATCTGCATACTTACTTATCCAATTTCCACCCCATCATCCGATCATTGATGTACATGACAAACAGCAGTGTGGACCCAACACAGATTCCCTGAGGCACCCCACTGGTCCACGGCTTTCCAACCTGACAAACAGCCATCCACCATTACACCCTCTGACATCTCCCCTTCAGCCACTGTTAATCCATCTGCTACACCACCATAACACCCAAAGATTAGAACTAACTTAACCTTAAAACTCTTAACCAACCTTCCCATCCATGGAACCTTGTCAAAGGCCTTACTGAAATCCATATAGACAACATCCACTGCTTTACCCTCATCAATTTCCCTAGTTACCGCTTCAAAAAATTCAAGAAGGTTTGTCAAACATATGTTTCAATAAGATCTCCTCTCATCCTTCTGTGTTTGGGGTACTGATTGGTGATGATCAGCCATGATCACATTGAATTGCGGTGCTGGCTCGAAGGGCCGAAGGGCCTACTCCTGCACCTATTATCTATTGTCTATTGCACAGGCTAGATGCAGGACAGATGTTCCCCATGTTGGGGGAGTCCAGAACCAGGGGTCACACACAGTGTAAGAATAAGGGGTAGATCATTTGAAACTGAGATGAGGAAAAACGTCTTCACCCAGAGAGTTGTGAATCTGTGGAATTCTCTGCCACAGAAGGCAGTGGAGGCCTTTCACGAGCCTGTTTTCACGAGCTTTTGGACAGGTGCATGGATAGGACAGGTTTGGAGGGATATGGGCCAGGCATGGGCAGGTGGGACTGGTGTAGCTGGGACATGTTGGCCGGTGTGGGCAAGTTGGGCCGCAGGGCCTGTTTCCACGCCGGATCACTCTATGACTCTGTGACTCGTTTTGTATTTCCTGCTGTCCGTGTGTTGGCGTATTTTCAGGTTGCAGAACACAAAGGCTTTGTGTTTGAATAATTCAATCATTTATTTTGAGTGGAAGTATCACTGAAAGCTTGTTGATTCAGTCAATATTATTAAAAAGCAAAGAATCATATTTCATGCTTTGAGAAAGGTGGCACGGAGGTGCAGCGGTAGAGTTGCCGCCTCACAGCGCCAGAGACCCGGGTTCCATCCTGACTGCGGGCGCTGTCTGTACGGAGTTTGTACCTTCTCCCCGTGACCTGCGTGGGTTTTCTCCGGGTGCTCCGGTTTCCTCCCACACTTCAAAGACGTGCAGGTTAATTGGCTTCAGGTACATTTGTAAATTGTCCCTGATATTGCTAGCGTGCAGGGATCGCTGGTCGGTGTGGGCTCGATGGACCGAAGGGCCAGTTTCTGGATTCTATCACGAAACTAAACCCTGAGTGAGATCACGGTTGATCTGTGACCTAATTCTGCATAGTCGGTCATTATTGCATAACTCTGAATAGCTTTGATGAACAAAAATGACTCATGCTCAGAGTCCTAGAGCCAAGAGACGCAAGAGTATTGAATTATCATTTGCGCCAACAATGACCAATGCAATTCTTAGAAACATAGAAACATAGAAAAATAGGTGCAGGAGCAGGCCATTCGGCCCTTCGAGCCTGCACCGCCATTCAATTTGATCATGGCTGATCATCCAACTCAGTATCCTGTACCTGCCTTCTCTCCATACCCCCTGATCCCTTTAGCCACAAGGGACACATCTAACTCTCTCTTAAATATGGCCAATGAACTGGCCTCAACTACCTTCTGTGGCAGAGAATTCCAGAGACTCACCACTCTCTGTGTGAAAAATGTTTTCCTCATCTCGGTCCTAAAGGAATTCCCCCTTACCCTTAGACTGTGACCCCTTGTTCTTACTTGCTGCAGTTTAATAATCACATAAATTCAACGACACAGATCAATAAATAATGATCAATAATACAATAAATGAATAACTGTAATATTGGGTATCCATAACAGTAAAAACTGAAGTCGGGAGTGCAACCAGAGACACAGTCCGTGGAAGATCACAGTTGCTGAGGTCAGTGTTGTGCAGCTTTCAAGAGCCTGATGGTTGTTGGGAAGAGGCTGTTCCTGAACCTGGAGGTCACGGTTTTCAGGCTCCTGTACCTCCTTCCCGATGGTAGCAGCGAGATGAGAGCGTGGCCAGGGTGGTGTGGGTCTCTGGTGATGCTGGCTGCCTTTTTGAGGCAGCGCCTCCTGTAGATCCCTTCGATGGTGGGGAGGTCAGTGCCTGGCCAAACCAAAACCAAACGTTGACCAAGCATCCATGGTAACTCGTGAAGGACTTCCTGGGCTTCTGCACCTTTTCTTAGTGTAGAAGTGTTTCTTTACTTTGCTGTTAGAAAACGTGGCTCACTTTTGTTTGTCTTTGCCCCCTAAGTTTAGTTCAGTTTGGTTTCTCATTGACACGTGTGCCGAGGTACAGTGAAAAGCTTTTGTTTACGTGCTATCCATTCGAAGAAAAGGCTACACATGATTACATTCAAGCTGCTCACAGTGCAGAGATAAAGGATGAAAGGTACAACGTTTAGTACACGGGCAGTCACGGTGGCGCAGCGGTAGAGTTGCTGCCTCACTGCGAATGCAGCGCCAGAGACCCGGGTTCGATCCCGACTACGGGTGCTGTCTGTACAGAGTTTGCCCGTTCTTCTAGTGACCTGCGTGGGTTTTCTCCGAGATCTTCGGTTTCCTCCCACACTCCAAAGACGCGCAGGTTTTGGAGGTTAATTGGCTTGGTATAAATGGGTTTTTTTTAATTGTCCAGTGTAAAACTGTCCAACTTCCAGTATAGTCCCTGGTGGACTCTTCAGAAGGTACAAGGTGCAAGGTAAAGCCAGCAAAGTCCGATCAAGGATAGTCCGAGGGTCACCAATGAGGTAGATAGTAGTTCAGGACTGCTCTCTGGTTGTGGTAGGATGGTTCAGTTGCCTGATAACAGCTGGGAAGAAACTGTCCCTGAATCTGGAGGTGTGCGCTTTCACACTTGTGTACCTTTTGCCCGATGGGAGAGGGGAGAAGAGGGAGTGGCCGGGGTGCGACTGGTCCTTGATGATGCTGCTGGCCTTGGCGAGGCAGCGTGAGGTGTAGATGGAGTTAGTGTTTTGAACATTGACAACTCCAATTCCAGGTAGTCCTTGCCCCCTCCCATTTTTTTTTTCTGCCCCATCCCCCTCCCCCATCCAGCTCTCCCACATCTTAGCTACTGTCTCCGCCTCCTTTCATTTTCATTCCCCCCCCCGCCGGTCATCAGCCTGAAGAAGGGTCTGGACCCGAAACGTTGGCTATTCCTTCTCTCCAGAGATGCTGCCTCACCCGCTGAGTTTCTCCAGCATTTTATCTGCATACTGTAAATGGATGAACTGAAGGGTGGTTAGTTTTCATAAGTTTAGGTGTGTGGAGGGTTACAGTTGTCGTTTTTAATAATTAGAAGTGTCATGGAATGATATCTAAACAGAAGATCTAATCATTTTTTATTCCCTGTGTCCATTTAATAATTCTGTGATTTGAGGCAGAATTTTGTGGTATATGATTGAATAACAGCAAGATATTACATGACAATAGACAATAGACAATTTCCATAGGTGTCTGGAGATTCCATTTCGGCCCTTCAAGCCAGCACCACCATTTTCAATGTGATAATGGCTGATCATCCCCATTCACCACCGCTCCTATCTCCAGCCTCCCCCCCCCATTCTCACCAATTTATACACCCCTAACTCTGAATATCTTTAAGAGCCCTATCTAGCTCTCTCTTGAAAGCTATCCAGAGAAAACGGCCTCACCGCCCTCTGTAGCAGAGATTCCACAGGACTCACAACTCTCTGTGTGAATAAGTGCTACATTTTTCCTCGTCTCCGTTCTAATGGCTTACCCCTTATTCATGGTGGCGGCGCAGACTCAATGGGCCGAAGGGCCTGTCTTCCGCGTGCTGGTTATCGTTATATGTCTCTAACTTCATGATCTGTAAGTAATCATGTAAGTAATAAACTGCCCACTCTCTCTCTCTCTCTCTCTCTCTCTCTGTCTGTCTCTCTGTGTCTATAACATTGACCTGTGAAGTTGTTTTAATGTCAAAAAATCCATTGTGAACCAATTTCTTCTTCTGTGAAAGTGTTGTGTAATAAATTCCATTATCACGGTTGAAAAGGAGCTGAGCCTTGCCTTGCAGGAGCACCGCCCTGCCTTCCAACGCAATAAAACCTGTGCGCCATTAGATAACGGCGAATATCATGACAGGCTTGCAGGTAAATAATTCACTTGAATGGATGTTTGAACGAATCTCTTCATTTAGTTTTGAAGGCAGGTGAAGTTAAACTTTCCAGAAGTTTTTCCTGGGAAGATTAACTGTGTAAAATTGCCCGACTGTTCACTGCACTTTCCCACGTTAGCTTGCGATACTATTATTTTAGATCAGCTCCTGCTGTTCAAATGCCAATCTTCATTCTTTCAGACTGATATCAGGTCGCCAAAATTAATGCTGCCTGCTAACAGCATGGCCGGCACAATTGCGCAGTTTTATTTTTGTTTCGTTTAGAGATACAGAGCGGAAACAGGCCCTTCGGCCCACTGAGTCCGCACTGACCAGCGATCCCCGCACATTAACACTGTCCTACACACACTCGGGACAAATTACATTTACACCAAGCCAATTAACCTACAAACCTGTACGTGTGGAAGGAAACCGAAGATCTTGGAGAAAAACCCACGCAGGTCACGGGGGGAACGTACAAACTCCGTACAGACAGCACCCGTGGTCAGGATCGACCCTGGGACTCCAGCGCTGTGAGTGCTGGAACTCTACCACTGCGCCACCACGCGCTGCCTCACAGCACCAGAGACCCGGGTTCGATCCTGACCTTGGGTGCTGTTCTTGTGGAGTTTGCATGGTCTCCCTGTGACCGTGTGGGTTTCCTCCCATATCCCAAAGGCACGTAGGTTTGCAGGTTAAATTGACTCTATAAAATTGCTACCAATGCGCTGGAAGTGGATGTGAAAATGGGGTAACATAGAAATAGTGTGAACTGGTCTGCGTGGACCCGGTGGGCCAAAGGGCCTGTTTCCATGCTGTGTCTTTCAATCAATTCAATATCTGACCTTCTGAAATTAGAGGCATTGCGAGAGACAAAGATAGGGCAGACAGCCAGAACCTCCTCTCCAGGGTGGAGATATCAAATATGAGGCATGTGAGGTGTTGCATTTTTGGGATGGCTAACAAGGGCAGGACCTACACAGTGAATGGTCGGCCTCTGGGGAGTGTTGCAGAGCAGAGGGATCTAGGAGTACAGGTGCATGGTCCCTTGAAGGTGAAGTCGCAGGTAGATAAGGCGGTCAAAAAGGCTTTTGGCACTTTGGCCTTCATCAGTCAGAGTATCGAGTATAGAAGTTGGGAGGTCACGTTGCGGTTGTATCAGACGTTGGTTTGACCGCATTTAGAATATTGGGTTTAGTTCTGGGCACCATGTTATAGAGAAGATATTGTCAAGCTTGACAGGGTTCAGAGTAGATTTACGAGGATGTTGCCAGGACTAGAGTGTGTGAGCTACAGGGCGAGGTTGAGTCGGCTGGGTCTCTGTTCCTTGGAGCGGAGGAGGTTGAGGGGTGAACTTATAGAGGTGTACAAAATCATGAGAGGAATAGATGCACAGAATCTCTTGCCCAGAGTAGGGGAATCGAGGACCAGAGGCCATAGGTTCAAGGTGAAGGGGAAAAGATTTAATAGGAATCTGAGGGGTAACTTTTTCACACAAAGGGTGGTGGGTGTATGGAACAAGCTGCCAGAGGAGGTAGTTGAGGCTGGGACTATCCCAACGTTTAAGAAACAGTTAGACAGGTACATGGATAGGACCGGTTTGGAGGGATATGGACCAAGCACAGGCAGGTGGGACGAGTGTAGCTGGGACATGTTGGCCAGTGTGGGCAAGTTGGGTTTAAGGGCCGGGTTCCACACTGTGTCACTCAATGACTCTGTGACTCTAGAGCAGTAGTAATGTCCTCACTGACATGTGCAGATCACCCACTGGGCCATCAAAGCTCCAAGCATTTGCTAGGAGCATGGCAAATCAAAATCAGCCCTTATATCTCTTTTAGATCTGCCACCAAAACGTCATATCTCAATTCTGCTGGGTCTGGTTCCGATTTAAAAAACCGAGCATACAAATTGAGTTTTGTTGTTTCTAACACAGTCCTCTCAACATCCTGTCAAAATCTCTCCTTGCCTCTCTTGTCTTATTTTGCTTTTTCTTTCATAAGTTCGGAAATCGCAGGGGCAAAATTAGGCCATTCGGCCCATCAAATCGACTCCGCCATTCAATCACGGCTGATCTATCTTTCCTTCTCAGCCCCATTCTCCTGCCTTCTCCCCGTAACCCCTGACCCCTGTACTAATCAAGAAATTATCTATCTCCACTTTAAAAATATCCCTCAGAGGGCGGCGGAGGCCGGTTCTCTGGACGCTTTCAAGAGAGAGCTGGATAGAGCTCAGGGGATATGGGGAGAAGGCAGGAACGGGGAACTGATTGGGGATGATCAGCCATGATCACATTGAATGGCGGTGCTGGCTCGAAGGGCCGAATGGCCTACTCCTGCATTGTCTATGGTCTATTGGCCTCCACAGCCTTGACACATGTAACTGGGTCCTGAACTTTCTATCACAACGGCAGCAGACAGTCAGGGTGGGCAGTAGGACATCAAAAACCATAGCCGTGAGCACTGGCTCGCCCCACGACTGTGTCCTAAGCCCCCTGCTGTTTAGTCTGCTTACACACGACTGTACTGCTAGACTCAACAACAACTTCATCAACAAGTTCGCTGATGACACAACAGTGGTGGGTCTCATCAGTGACAATGATGAGTCGGCGTACAGGATGGAGGTGGAGCTGCTCACAGGATGGTGCAAATCCCACAACCTCATTTCAACGTGGGAGAAACGAAGGAGATGGTGGTTGACTTCAGGAGGGCGGGATAACAACGCCATACACCTCTGCATCATCGATGGAGCTGATGTGGAAAGGGTCAGCAGTGTGAAGTTCCTAGGACTCCACCTGTCAGATGACCTGACGTCCACGACCAACACCACAAAAACACTGGTCAAGAGAGCCCAGCAGCGACCTAAACACCCTCTCCGAAGACTACGGAAAGCAGGTCTCCCCACTGCAACACCTACGAAACGTTTTAACCTACGGCATCACCTCCTGGTTCGGGAGCTGCAAGGCGTACGAACGGCACCAACTGGACAGGATTGTGAAGACCGCCAGCAGGATTATTGGCGCTCCACTCCCTTTATTGCTGGACATATACAGGAAGAGATGTATCAGCAGAGCCATCTCCGTCATCAAAGACCCTACCACCCATCGCATCACATTTGATTGTTCTCCATCCTGCCACATCTGGGAAGAGGTACAGGAGCATCAGCTTGCAAAACCAGCAGGATGCTCCTCAGCTTCTTCCCGCAGGCAATTAGACTGATAAACGGACTTTGCCCCCTGCCAAAGTATCGCGCACCAAACACCAACCTGGACACACTGAAGCAGAGCCATTGTCGTGCCACTGCCGATCGGAACTCGTGACATATGTACTTTTATTCTTTATTTCTATTTATTTTTTACCACACACTGAATGGACACTGGTTGAGAAACGCTTTTTCGTTTTCCTCTGGGTATGCAAATACTCAGAAAAATGACAATAAAGATATACAATACAATACAATACCTCACCACCCTCCGACTAAAGAAATTCCTCCTCATCTCCTTCCTAAAGGAACGTCCTTTAATTCTGAGGCTGTGCCCTCTGGTCATGGACTCTCCCACCAGTGGGAACGTCCTCTCCTCATCTGGCAACACGGTGGCGCAGCGGTAGAGTCGCTGCCTTACAGCACTTAGAGCGGCAGAGACCAGGGTTCAATCCTGACTACGGGCGCAGTCTGTTCGTTCACCCCGTGACCTGCGTGGGTTTTCTCCGAGATCTTCGGTTTCCTCCCACACTCCACAGACGCACAGGTTTTGTAGGTAAATTCAAGTCAAGTCAAGTCAAGAGAGTTTTATTGTCATGTGTCCCAGATAGGACAATGACATTTCTGCTTGCTGCAGAACAACAGAGTATTGTAAGCATAAATACAGAACAGATCGGTGTGTCTATATCGCAAAGACCATATATATACACTTAAATAAACAGATAAAGCGCAATAGGCTGTTATAGTTCAGAGTTTGTTTGATGTTGTGTTTAATAGCCTGATGGCTGTGGGGAAGGAGCTATTCCTGAACCTGGATGTAACAGATTTCAGGCTCCTGTACCTTCTTCCCGATGGCAGCAGAGAGATGAGTGAGTGGCCAGGATGGTGTGCGTCCTTGATGATGCTGGCAGCCTTTATGAGGCAGTGACTGCGATAGATCCCTTCGATGGTGGGGAGGCCAGAGCCGATGATGGACTGGGCAGTGGTCACAACTTTCTGCATCATTTTCCGCTCCTGGACGCTCAAGTTGCTGAAGTTGCTGGGTTTTTTTCCCTTTTTCCTTCTGCCCACAATATTTAATATGTGAAAGAATATGTGATTCTGTTCCATTCTGTTTGTAGTTGTTTGTTAGTTTGTTTGTTTTTTTGCACAAACTCCACGAGCATTGCCACTTTTCAAGTTCAAGATTCAAGTGCAAGAGAGTTTGTTGTCATGTGTCCCTGATAGGACAATGACATTCTTGCTTTGCTTCAGCACACAGAACATAGTAGGCATTGACTACAGAACAGATCAGTGTGTCCGTATACCATTATATAAATACATGCACACATGAATAAATAAACTGTTAAAGCGCAAATAACGGATAACAGATAATGGGTTATTAGTGATCATAGTTTTGTCCGAGCCAGGTTTAATAGCCTGATGGCTGTGGGGAAATAGCTATTCCTGAACCTGGTCGTTGCAGTCTTCAGGCTCCTGCACCTTCTACCTGAAGGTAGCGGGGAGATGAGTGTGTGGTAGTTCATTTCACTGCACATCTCGTATGTGTAAGTGACGAATAAACTTGACTTGACTTGACCAAGCCACGATGCAACCAGCCAGCAGGAGGTTCAAGAGAGTCCTCTTGGTATAAAAGTAAATTCCCTAGTGTGTGTGTGTGTGTGTGTGTGTGTGTGTGTGTGTGTGTGTGTGTGTGTGTGTGTGTGTGTGTGTGTGTGTGTGTGTGTGTGTGTGTGGGATAGTGCTAGTGTGCGGGGATCGCTGGCCGGCACGGACCCGGTGGGCTGAAGGGCCTGTTTCCGCGCTGTATCTCTAAACCAGACTAATCATCCACTCGATCCAGGCCTTTCACTGCCGGGAATATGGCACAATGGGCAATGTCTTAGCCCAGTATATATTTCTCATGCATATTTTATCTGTGCTTAAATATTTGAAGACGGTAATTCTTTGATCTCTTTGGGATGCTTGCTCGGACTTTAGGATAACAATTTCACCAGCAAATGCTTTAAAAAAATTACGAGATGTTTAAAGCAGATAAGACTCTGATAAGTCTTAGAAGCCAATATATAATTCACGAGCTCAGTCTAGATCAACATGTCTCGGTATAAATAACAAGACATCTCCAGCAAGTTTTGAGCAATAGATATTATATTTAATGACTTTAGAAAAAGAGTTACATTTGAAATGTACTGATCAATTTTTGCCTATTAATTTCTAATAGTATAGACAATTAAGTGACTCTTATAAACTTTGGGTTAAGAATTTCTACAAATGACATTCTTGTTGTACTTTACGCTGGGTATTGCAAAGTGCCTCGCAGATAATAAAATACAAAGAAACATAGAAACATAGACAACAGGTGCAGGAGTAGGCCATTCGGCCCTTCGAGCCAGCACCGCCATTCAATGTGGTCATGGCCGATCATCCAGAATCAGTACCCCGTTCCTGCCTTCTCCCCATGTCCCTTGATTCCATTAGCCCTGAGAGCTAAATCCAACTCTCTCTTGAAAACATCCCGTGAATTGGCCTCCACTGCCTTCTGTGGCAGAGAATAGTAAGATTTTACTTCGGAGTCACGTGAGTGACTACGTGAAGACCCCGCCAGGACGCATGTGCGACAACGCAGCAACACAATACCAGAAGAAACAACGGCGGAGACAACCCACACAACACCGGTAACCATGGAGGTAGGTGGGTCTGGTTGTCTTAAAAAACATTGCATGTCCGATTCATTAAAGTTGGGCGACGGTTGCACTTGTTTCATCATGTGTGCTGCACTTTTACCTCTGAACTTTTACATACTCGGAAGTATTCAGAATTACAAAATTGAATTTGTATACGAACTACCGTCCCAGTTCAGCATACGCCTAGCAGGAAGTTTCATACTTCACAAAAAGAGAGAACAGCAGGCCATGCTGAACTGTTAAGACTAAACACAAAAGGGATTGAGAAAACAATCAGAGAATTTCAAGAGTTCGTATCAAATATATTTATAAAAAACTAAAAAGATGGTGGTTGCCGTATCATTACAGATTTGACCGAACTAAATACTTCGTTCAGTATGCCCATTTCAAAATAGACACGTTTGTCACACACAGGGTCATCGTAAATACCTGAAATTTATCTGGATGGGACAGCAATGGCAGTATGCATTATCCAATGGGTTGTCATCAGCACCAGCTATTACAAATTTATTAAAACCAGCTTTAGCATACTTAAAGAAACATAACCATATCGTCATGGCTTACCTTGATGATATTCTCATTGTAGGTGAAAATTGGAGCTGGCTACATTGGTGGTATCAGCCACAACAGAGAGGTTTAACGTACATCCAGATAAATCAAAATTGGAACCCTCCACTACCATGGATTATTTGGGGTTCACTATTGACTCTGTTCATATGTCTATCAACCTTGCCACCAAACAAAGTGACAGACTTGATGAAGTAGTATGCAAAAGCCTCACTGGCATCAGGGAACCATCCATTCGGCAAGGAGCAAGAGTGATTGGGAATTGGTGGCTGCGTTACCCAGCAGCACAATTGGACCACTCCATTATTTAAAACCTGAAGAGGGAAATTTTAGCTCTCAAAAATCATACAGGCCATTTCAATAGGCCTATGCAACTACCAGGGAAAGTAAATTAGAATTAAACTGGTGGATAGAAATGTTCCATATTATCCTAACCCCATCACCCATTCTATATCCCTAGGGGTACATTACAGACTGATGTCAGTGCTAAAGGTTGGGGAGCAACTAATACCACCGCAAGTTGTGGGTGGCAGATGAGTGCACAAAAATTTTTCTGTTTAAAGCACTAGGAATTAATTATCTAGAAATGCTGGGAGCGTTTCATGGACTCAGGGCCTACTGCTCAGATGAGCACCAGTTGCATGTACGGTACAGATTGATACCACACTGGGGGCCTATATATAATCATATGGGTGAAATAAAGTCGATATCATGTGATGAATTGCCTAATAATATCTGGCACTGGTGTCTGGGGAGAGAGATTTTGGATCTCAACCACTTACCTTCCAGGTAAGCTAAATACAGTGGCAGACACCAGGTCACGTAAATTTCAACGGACAACATTAAATGGATGTTGGATCGGAAAGTGTGTACAGATATTATAGACCGGTATGGGACACCAGATATCGACCTTTTTTCCATCCAGACTAATTCACCAACTACCAACATATGTTGCTTGGGAACCAGACCCAGGGGCAGCAGCGATGGACGATTTCTCGCTGCATTGGGGGGGGGGGGGGATATTGTTTTGCTATGCATTTTCCCCTTCTGCCTCATCAGGGAGTCTTACAATAATTAAGCAGACGCCGCAACGGGTACCATGGTTCCCAACAGTACAAAGATGGTCTCAGAACCCTGCATCTGGATCAACACGGCCAACGAGTGGTTGGCACAACCCCGTGCGGGAAAAGTATCCGTGCCATGACTGTATGAACTTGTTGATTTGCAGTTTCTGAACAGACCATTTCTGGGATACGGACTCTCCGACGGACGATCAAATGCCATCTCAGCGTCGTGCAGGAGTCCACGAGAAGACAGTACCTGACATATGTCAGGAAATGGGAAGTGTTCAGCACCAGGACGAACACTACATATGACTCAGCCACCAACACTGAAGTGCTGGAGTTTCTGGCCACCCTTCATTTCGATGAAGGATTGAGTTACAGTGCCATTATTGTGCAAGGAAGTGCCCTAATCTAATATCTGGGCAGAGGGAGTGATCACCTGGCTATAGGATCACACCCACTAGTACCTAAACGAATGAGGGGTATTTGTACTCTATTCCCCCCAGGTCCAGATACACCTATATATGGGACATAGGTAGTACACCATGTTACGAGGATGGACACCAATATCGGGGCTCACTCTGGACAAACTAATATCCTAGATGGGAATGATTATGGCACTTGGATCAGCACAACGGGTCCAGTCCTTACACAAGCTAGAATAGGACGGTCATGTCTGTCACAAATGCAGATAACCTGCTACATACAGGGGTACTTAAACAAGACTGGACCCGGTTCCTTTGGCCAATATTAGAGTTCTGGCCTATCCTGCAGATAGTCGGCCCTGCATAGTGACACATATTTTCCAATATATAGTCACCAAGACACTTTATGGGCACGGAGAGAGCCGTTCTCATTAGCCATAAATGCCCTCACCTAAGGTCACAGTGCAAACCATATCCAGATGGTTCGTTGGTATTACGTGCAGTTGGTGAATACTAATGTTTCAAATCTCACTCCAACAGGGCTGCATCTACATCGGACGCTAGGATGATGGGAGTTCCTATGGACCACATCCTTGCCACAGCGGGGTGGAGCAATGAACGCATTTAATGCTTTATAATAAACCCGTGGGCGATCCTGAGACGTTTGCAGGGGAAAAAATTAAGTTCTGTAAAATTAAATTACCCAATGTGGGGCATATTATTTAGGTATGAATAATACCTTTATTGTTTTTCAGCACAGTGTCAGTGTGTGAAATACGTTCATCCTCCGTCCCAGAATGGCAGTGTGTGAGCATGGTCTCGTTCCAGGGCATGAAATCACAGAGCTTTTGAAATCTTCACGTAGTCACTCATGTGACTCCGAAGTAAAATAGTAAGATTAAATGAGAACTTACCAGTTTTGAAGTTTGATCTTTATTTTATGAGGAGTTACGATGAGGGATTACGTGCCCTCCGCTCCCAAACCCTCTATTATAAAGTTCAACTGGTATGGAAGTTCTCTCTTATCTTACTATATTAGTCTACTCTGGTATCTGTGATTTCACACCACTGCTTTGAAGAATGTCGCGCATGCGTCCTGGCGGGGTCTTCACGTAATCCCTCATCGTAACTCCTCATAAAATAAAGATCAAACTTCAAACTGGTAAGTTCTCATTTAATCTTACTATTAAATGAGAACTTACCAGTCTGAAGTTTGATCTTTATTTTATGAGGAGTTACGATGAGGGATTACGTGAGAAGGCCCGCCAGAGCGCCTGCGCATCATACTTCAAAGCAGCGGCGTGAAATCGCAGTAATTACAGTTGAAGTGATATAGTAAGACTCAGAAGACTAGAACTACCAGATGATCTTTGCGATTATGAGGGTCGGGAGCGGAGGGCACGTAATCCTTCATCGTAACTCCTCATGAAATAAAGATCAAACTTCAAACTGGTAAGCTCGTTTAATCTTACTATTTTACTTCAGTCACGTGAGTGACTACGTGAAGATTTCAAAGCTCTGTGATTTCATGCTGTAGATACAGTTCCATACGACACACTGCCTTGGTTGACACAGGATAAACAAATAATGTATTGAACATTGTTGAAATTATACAATGAACGTTTTAAACAATAAAAGAACAGTAATAACCCCTCTTTCGCAGGGGGAATTACAAAGGAGAACTCAAACAGAACCCAAAACAGCATGCCCAAATCTTTGCATCGTGAGGACAGGTTTATCATAAACCGTGAAAAAGGTTCCTTCACTGGACCATCCTGCGGTGAGGATTTGGTCCAATGGCACGTCCTGCGCCTTTGCTGCGTACGTTGATGCCGCCCTGGTGGAGTGAGATTTAAACACATCAGTGTCTACTCCAGCACAATGCAAACCTGTCTCGGCCATCTAGAAATAGCTTGTACTGACACCTTTGTATGAGGTTTTATGTGGCTGATGACCATCGCTGTTTCAGAGCCTCTAGGACTCTTGATGACCTTGATATATTGGCTCAGGTGCGTAACTAGACATGGTCTTAGGTCAATGGGTATACTTTAAGCTTATTTTGGTTCCAGCCATCCCTGGCCTACTCTGATTAGATCATATAAATAAAACGTAATATTATCTACAGAAGAATGCAAGCTGTCCAGTAGTAACTTTTGCAATGTCTGGACTCATTGTGCTGCCACTAGCACCATGAACATGACCACTTTGAGCGTTAACTTCTGGAAAGGCAGAAATGTGTTTGGAGCCCATTGCCGAAGCAGTGTGAGAAGTACCCACATCCCAGACTTCCAAATATCTAGGTCTGGGAGAGTTTTGTTAAAATACCTCTTATGAACCGGGCCACCAATAGATGAGATCCGACAGAGTTTTAAAGAAGGAACTGCAGATGCTGGAGAATCGAGGGTACACAAAAAGCTGGAGAAACTCAGCGGGTGCAGCAGCATCTAAGGAGCGAAGGAGATAGGCGACATTTCGGGTCGAGACCCAGAGTGTTGTCCGGACCCTTGCCCTACTTAGGAGGACAAAGCACTTTGAGTACTATAAATGGCACTATAGCTTAACTGCTCGTCAAAAATGCAATGTAGCCAGGAACTCCAATACATGCCTGCAACTTATGATAAGATATATTTGACTATAAACCGAACATCTCCCATTTCTTAATATGAGATACATATAGTTTTTTAGTACTATCTCTCCAGGCCATCGTAATCACATCGACGGTCCTACCCGACAGTCCGAGTCCCTGGAACAGTCTGCTCAGAAGATGCAAATCAACAGATTAATATGCTCATGTAAAGGGGAACTCTCCTCCTGTCCCAGGGTGAACCAACAAGTTGCTGTAATTGGGGATAGTCATGAATGCTGTGTCATCAGTCTCAGGACCAAATGGAACCATGGCTATGTGGACCAGTTAGGAACTACCAAACGCCTGAAGCGGAGTCCTGCTCTATTTTGGTGAGACATTGATTAAATGAGGCAGAATGGGGAAAGCGTAAGAACGTACGTCCCCAACGTAGCGAGAATGTATCCTCCGCTACTGCCCCTAGATCTGGTTCCCATGCCGTATTTAGGTAACTGGTGATTTAACCCGGATGCAACAGATCTATGTCTGGCAATCCATACCGGCTGACAATCATTTTGAAACTTTTGGATTTATCATCCATTCTGTGTTTGTCATTGATTTTACGTGACCTGGTGTCTGCCACTTTCACATTATCTCTACCTGATAGGTAGATATCTGAGATCCAGATCTGAGATCGTAATGCACCAGTGCCAGATGAGGTTAGGCAGATTGTCACAGAATAATGTCCTAATTCCACCCATGTGATTGATATGCAAAGAGTGGTATTATCAATCTGAAGCTGCACATGCAAATCAGCATTGTTGAGCAGAATGCTTTCGGCCATAGAATGCACCCAGCAATTCTACGTAGTTTACCCCATGCCTCTGCAGGGCTAATGCTTCTTTCACATTCTATCTGCCGCCACAGCCAGACTCGATATCAGTGGCTCCCCATCCCGAAGCGTTCACATCAGTTTGTAAACTAAAGGTTATTGAGTCAGAATGTCTCTAGTACATCGCGAGACATTAGTTACAGTTTTGGCCGCAGGCAAAGTACTGCCATGTTAATTAAATCAATGATGACCTCAAATAGTCAATCATTCTAAATGGTACTAATCTGAATTTAAGGTGAGGAACCCAACTTCTCAACAGGTGTTTGGTAGCTGAATATTATGCATCTTTCAGATCTATGGCTGCCATATAACACATTTTGATCCCAGTTACAATACTGATTTTTTACATTTTAAACTATTTACACTGGACCTTAAGAGTTAAATATGATTAGGCCCAGAATGACTCGACACCCACCACCGTTCTTTTGGCTGGGGAATATTGGACACAAATTGTTAAGGCTGATATGCATCATTCACCTGTAGAGTTAGTGGTATTGAAAACCCCAATACCTGACTAGGTGTATTTTGTACGGGTGGAGGTACTTCCGAGATACCTTATTCGAGATCCCCGGGTACAGTCCAATATCCAATTACCCCTTCCTAATCTGAAAGGGTATGGTTTTTGAGGTGGCATCCTGGTCTCAGTTTTTGTCTCATCGTCCAGGTCTTTCCCTGGATATTAGAGGATCTGCGCAAGGCTGTGAACCCTGGGTTGAGCGTAGGCTGGATGGTTATTCGTGAATATTAAATTCTAAAAAATGGGCATTACACAGCAGGGTCTATATCCAGCTCTGTTTAGATAGTGCCCTTGCACCATTTGCCCAAACGCCATTGTTCCTGCTCAACCAGTTTTGTAGGACCTTCTGCAGCCTTAACTCATGCGCCCTCATGATGCGCTCCTTTAGAGCGATGCACAGTTAAAAGGTGTGTGATATGTCTTGCGAAGTTTCCTCCATTATAGAGTCCTGGAACTGGTGAGAGGCCATTAAATTGCTGGCCAGATTGTCATCCCTGGCTTCACCAGTTCCCGCCGGTATGGCAAATTGCTGGCCACATCCGGCACACCCGGAGCGCAGCTCATGTGCTTTGGTGTATGCACATAAGCAGTGACACCAAACTTCAGGGTCAGATTCCTACTGCCCTGGCTCTCCCGGCTGATGCTCACGGGAGATCATACACAAGGTGCTGCTGTGCTGGGTCCCCATGCAGACTCGTAGGTCTATTATGCTTCATATGTGTACAGCTCATCTGCTTAACGGACCTCTGCTAGAGGTTGCTGAAAGCTGCTGGGGACCCTGGGGTATAGACCCCGGCTGGAACTCCTCCTGGTTGTATTATTTCGGCTATGAGGTGTTCCATGTTGTCCAGACATCCCCAATGTTCATTTTAGTGAAAGGTCTTCTGGCCTCACTCATCAGAGTTGACTGACCTGGACAATTTACTCCTGGCCTGCCTCCCGACAGTAGTGGCCTTAGTGCTTTAAAGCACCGGAGTTGCTGCTGCTGGCTGACTGCCGGTGGCTCTAAAGTCGGCGTCTCCAAAGCTGTCGTCATCCGCTGACCGCAGCTACGAGTTCATCATGAGGGTTTTTCCCCTACTTTTGAGACCAAGCAAGGCTGGCAGGACTTCTTCCGCCACAACCTCAGCCTTAATCAGCTGTTGTTTCGTTAAATGCCTCGACATTACGATGACCCTGGCAAGGGTAATTACTGGATGCTGGACCTGACCAGTGACAACGTGAATTTTTTCAAGAGGGGACTTCGCCTTTCCATGTCTGGACTGGGCTCCTTGCACCATCCGCACACACTCTTAATTAACCCAGCGCCGCCTCCAGTTTTTCGAACTGGGCTCCCAGTTATAGCTCGGGAGTTTGGAATAATTCTGCATAGAATGTCATTTTCTTACATTTATACAGCAGTTTTTTAAATGAAATAAATCCCTTGGCGAGCATAGAATAATGCTGAGTGTTTGTGGATCCGGGGTGGAGCAGATGGCTAGCGAGGATATCTCTCACCCGTTGTTGAGGGGATACAGAGAACCCTTGCTCCGTCAGCCTGCTTCCCATCCTTGCATTACACGCAGGCGGTGTAGCAGCAGAACGGACCCGGGATGCCTTCTCTCCGACCCCTATCCCCCTCCCCATGCGGACTGGCCGCAGGTAGGTTTAACTCTATAGGCAATATACTCGCCTTATTTTATTTTAATTTTTTCCCCTTAGGAAAGTGTCCCTGCTGGCTCCTGTGACCAGCCTTACGGGACCTAGTAAACCGTAACTCCCGTGACTCCGAAGTAAAATTCCACAGATTCACAACTCTCTGCGTGAAAACGTTTTTCCTCATCTCAGACTGAAATGGCCGACCCCTTATTCTTAAACTGTGTGTGACCCCTGGTTCTGGACGCCCCCAACATGGGGACATTTTTTCCTGCATCTAGCATGTCCAATCCCTTAAGAATTTTGTATGTTTCTATAAAAAACCCTCTCATCCTTCTAGATTTGGGTGAATACAAGCCCAGTCGACCAATTCCTTCATCATATGTCAGTCCCACCATCCCGGGAATTAACCTGGTGAACCTACACTGCACTCCCTCAAAAGCAAGAATGTCCTTCCTCAAATTAGGAGAGCAAATCTGCACACAATACTCCAGGTGCGATCTCGCCAGGGCCCTGTACAACTGCAGTGGGACCTCCTTGCTCCTATACTCAAATCCTCTCACTTTGAAGGTCAACATGCCATTCGCTTTCTTCACTGCCTGCTGTACCTGCATGCTTACTTTCAGTGACTGATGTACAAGGACCCCCAGGTCTCGTTAGCAAGGATGGACATTTGAAAGGTAATGATAGTTCAATGGTTCCTTATTATCACGTGTACGAGGTACAGAGAAACACTTTTCTTTGAATAGTTTAGCAGGGAATTATTAGATATCAACACAATCCTAGATTATGTACAAAGTGTATGAAAATAGTCCACTGTCATAGAGTCCTAGAGTGATACAGTGTGGAAACAGGCCCTTCAGCCCAACTCGCCCACACCGGCCAACATGTCCCAGCTACACTAGTCCCACCTGCCTGCGCTTGGTCCATATCCCTCCAAACCTGTCCTATCCATGTACCTGTCTAACTGTTTCTTCAACGTTGGGATAGTCCCAGCCCCAACTACCTCCTCCGGCAGCTTGTTCCATACACCCACCACCCTTTGTGTGAAAAAGTTACCCCTCAGATTCCTTTTAAATCTTTTCCCCTTCACCTTGAACCTATGTCCTCTGGTAAATAGACAATAGACAATCGGTGCAGGAGTAGGCCATTCAGCCCTTCGAGCCAGCACCGCCATTCAATGTGATCACGGCTGATCATCCCCAATCAGTACCCCGTTCCTGCCTTCTCCCCATATCCCCTGACTCCGCTATCTTTAAGAGCCCTATCTAGCTCTCTCTTGAAAGTATCCAGAGAACCGGCCTCCACCGCCCTCTGAGGCAGAGAATTCCACAGACTCACAACTCTCTGTGTGAAAAAGCCCTCGATTGGGTAAGACACTGTGCGTTCATCTGATCTATTCCTCTCATGATTTTGATCACCCCTCAGGCTCCTGCACTCCAAGGAATAGAGTCCCAGCATACTCAACCTCTCCCAATAGGTGGCACAGCGGTAGAGTTGCTGCTTTACAGCACCCGTAGTCAGGATCGAACCAAGGTCCCTGGCGCTGTGAGGCTGCAACTCTACCGCTGCACCTCTTTGCCACGATTACATAGGACAATTAATCCCTCCTGACTCTCTTGAAAGGCAGAGATCGAGTGGATGTGGAGATTCCACTAGTTGGAGAGTCCAGGACCAGAGGTCACAGCCTCAGAATTAAAGGACGGTCCTTTAGGAAGGAGATGAGGAGGAACTTCTTTAGCCAGAGGGTGGTGAATCTGTTGAACTCATTGCCACAGGAGGTCTGCGGAGGCCAAGTCAGTGGATATTTTTAAGGCAGAGATAGACATATTCTTGATTAGTGTGGGTGTCAGGGGTTATGGGGAGAAGGTAGGAGAATGGGGTTAGGAGGGAAAGATAGATCAGACATGATTGAATGGCGGAGTAGGCTTGATGGGCCGAATGGCCTGATTCTACTCCTATCATGTGACATTATGACTTTATATCTCTCTACATCACCGTCTGTATCTCTCGTTTCCCTCTCCCCAGACTCTCAGTGTGAAGAAGGGTCTTGACCCGAAACGTCACCTATCCATGTTCTCCACAGATGCTGCCTGACCCGCTGAGTTACTCCAGCACTCTGTGAAACGTCACCTATCCACGTTCTCCACACAGCATCTCTGGACCCGTGACGTTACTCGGGTCGAGACCCTTACGGGTCTCGACCCGAAACGTCACCATATCCCTTTTCTCCAGAGATGTTATGTGACCCGCTGAGTTACTCCAGCACTCTGTGAAATGTCACCTATCCATGTTCTCCACAGATGCTGCCTGACCCGCTGAGTTACTCCAGCACTCTGTGAAACGTCACCTATCCATGTTCTCCACAGATGCTGCCTGACCCGCTGAGTTACTCCAGCACTCTGTGAAACGTCACCTATCCATGTTCTCCACAGATGCTGCCTGACCCGCTGAGGTTACTCCAGCACTCTGTGAAACGTCACCTATCCATGTTCTCCACAGATGCTGCCTGACCCGCTGAGTTACTCCAGCACTCTGTGAAACGTCACCTATCCATGTTCTCCACAGATGCTGCCTGACCCGCTGAGTTACTCCAGCACTCTGTGAAACGTCACCTATCCATGTTCTCCACAGATGCTGCCTGACCCGCTGAGTTACTCCAGCACTCTGTGAAACGTCACCTATCCATGTTCTCCACAGATGCTGCCTGACCCGCTGAGTTACTCCAGCACTCTGTGAAACGTCACCTATCCATGTTCTCCACAGATGCTGCCTGACCCGCTGGGTTACTCCAGCACTCTGTGAAACGTCACCTATCCATGTTCTCCACAGATGCTGCCTGACCCGCTGAGTTACTCCAGCACTCTGTGAAACGTCACCTATCCATGTTCTCCACAGATGCTGCCTGACCCGCTGAGTTACTCCAGCATTGTGTGTCAATGTCCTATGGGTTTTGGCGGAGTATGCTATAAATGGTTACAGAGGTCGCCCCAGAGCTGGCGATGGCAAGATTGAATTCTGCGGATGGCAGACTATAGCGGTGGAGGTAGCTGGCCAAGCTGCTAGGCAATTTCACCTTGGCTGGGTCTATTTGTGAAGAACATCAGCTCCAGTGCTGGGTCCGATCGCATGCAGTAATGCGCTGAGCGCGCAGCAAATGGGATGACCTTTAAAACAATGCAGAAACACTGCCGTGGCAGCACTTCACTAAAGGCAAGGCAGTAAAGGTTCTAACCTTATTTACTGAGAGTATATTATCAGCTAAACCTCGAGTGTTGTGTGTGTGTGTAAAGGAACTGCCTTCAGCGTGCTGGTCCTCGGAGCTGGTGAGAAGCAACTGGCCGTGATTGCTTTCCCATCTTCACTAAATGAACCACACTTCACTCCTGGTCTCCTAGTTCTCTGTTGCTCAAATCAGGTTGCAGACGCGGGTTTAGTTTAAGGATACAGCAGGGAAACAGGCCCTTCGGCCCGCCGAGTCCATGCCGGCCATTGGTCAAAGCAATGCGATCCACGCTCGAGTCATAGAGTGATACAGAGTAGACTTCAAGGTCAGGTTCAAGAGAGTTTATTGTCGTGTGTCCCTGATAGGACAATGACATTCTTGCTTTGCTTCAGCACACAGAACATAGTAGGCTGAAGAAGGGTCTCGACCCGAAACGTCGCCTATCTCCTTCGCTCCTTAGATGCTGCTGCACCCGCTGAGTTTCTCCAGCCTTTTGTGTACCCTCCAGCATCTGCAGTTCCTTCTTTAACACAGAACATAGTAGACATTGACTACAAAACAGATCAGTGTGTCCATATACCATTATATAAATATATACACACATGAATAAATAAACGGATTAAGTGCAAATAAACAGATAATGGGCTATTAATGTTCAGAGTTTTGTCCGAACCAAGTTTAATAGCCTGATGGGCCGAATGGCCTAATTCTGCTCCTATCACCGATGAACTTATTAGTAGCTCATCAGATGGATAATAACACACGTCACAAGACCGCCGTGACGTAGAGCTATTCTTACGTGTTTATCTGTGGCAAGGAGCCCTCTCCTCCCAGTGTGTGTAGGATAGTGTTACTGTGCGGGGATCGCTGGTCGGCACGGACCCGGTGGGCCAAAGGGCCTGTTTCCGCGCTGTATCTCTAAACTGAACTAAACAAAATGTTCCGTCATTTTATAATCTAATTTGTGAAAACCTGCAGGGAATTAGAGAGGTGAATATCCGTGTTGGCCCAGGAAAAGAATTGGAGAACAAGGTTGTAAATTGTTGAAATTCCAAAATAAAAGAGACTTGATGTGTAAAGGACACTTGTGATTCAAAGTTAGGAAACATACTGCCCCCTACAGCTGTGATGGGGACTTGGTTCAAGGGTTCTACATTTAGCTGGAGCTGAAGATACAAACAGAGACACAAAATGCTGGAGTAACTCAGCGGGACAGGCAGCATCTCTGGAGAGAAGGAATGGGCGACGCGTCTTCTGAAGAAGGGTGGCAAAAATGCTGGGGAAACTCAGCGGGTGCAGCATCATCTGTGGAGCGAAGGAAATGGGCAACGTTTCGGGCCGAAACCTTTCTTCAGACTGAAGAAGGGTCGCGAGCTGAAACGCCACCCGTTCCTTCTCTCCAGAGATGCTGCCTGTCCCGCAGAGTTACTCCAGTGTTTGTGTCTACCTTCGGTGTAAACCTGCATCTGCAGTTCCTTCCTACACATTAGTTCAGTTTATTGTCACGTGTACCGAGGTACAGTGAAAAGCTTTTGTTGCGTGCTATCCAGTCAGCTGAGAGACTGTACACGATTGCAATCGAGCGTACAGACACTTGGTAAGCGAATTGCTGTCAAAGTAGAGATTTAAGAAATTTAAGATTTAAAGTAAAGTAGACATTTAAGAGTGTGGAGCGATTATAATATGTGTTTGTACATCTGCTTCTGTGGCTAGCATGCAAATAGTCGCTTGCGTTGGGCGGCAACTTGGAACCATTCATGAGTCAAGAGTGTTTTATTGTTATATGTACCCACAACGGAACAACGAACCATTCTATATTTCCTTGATCACCGTCTACTTTGATCTGACATTTTTACACCTTAGCCATCCTTATCTCTCATCTCCCTCTCCCCTGAGGCTGAAGAAGGGCCTCGACCCGAAACGTCACCCATTCCTTCTCTCCACAGATGCTGCCTGACCCGCTGGGTTACTCCGGCACTCTGTGAAACGTCACCTATCCATGTTCTCCACAGATGCTGCCTGACCCGCTGAGTTACTCCAGCACTCTGTGAAACGTCACCTATCCATGTTCTCCACAGATGCTGCCTGACCCGCTGAGTTACTCCGGCACTCTGTGAAACGTCACCTATCCATGTTCTCCACAGACGGGCAGCATCTCTGGAGAAAAGGAATAGGTGACGTTTCGGGTCGAGACCCTTACGGGTCTCAACCCGAAACGTCACCTATCCCTTTTCTCCAGAGATGTTATGTGACCCGCTGAGTTACTCCAGCACTCTGTGAAACGTCACCTATCCATGTTCTCCACAGATGCTGCCTGACCCGCTGAGTTACTCCAGCACTCTGTGAAACGTCACCTATCCATGTTCTCCACAGATGCTGCCTGACCCGCTGAGTTACTCCAGCACTCTGTGAAACGTCACCTATCCATGTTCTCCACAGATGCTGCCTGACCCGCTGAGTTACTCCAGCACTCTGTGAAACATCACCTGTCCATGTTCTCCACAGATGCTGCCTGACCCGCTGAGTTACTCCAGCACTCCAGCATTACTCCAGCCCAAATTCCCACTCTGACCAACATGTCCCATTTACACTGGTCCCAACTGCCTGCGTTTGGCCCATATCCCTCCAAACCTGTCCTATCAATGTACCTGTCCAAATGTTTCTTAATAGTTGCGGTACTGTGCTGCCCTGAAACGTGTCCCACCCTGTAACGCTGTTCTAGATGTCCAGGCCGATATTTAAACTTCACTCAACATCAACGTCACAGATTATAATGTTATTATATTATCAGCAGGGCGGCACGGTGGCGCAGCGGTAGAGTGGCCGCCTCACAGCGCCAGAGACCCGGGTTCCATCCCGTCTACGGGTGCTGTCTGTATGGAGTTTGTACGTTCTCCCTGTGACCTGCGTGGGTTTTCTCCGGGTGCTCCGGTTTTCTCCCACACTCCAAAGACGTGCAGGTTTGTAGGTTAATTGGCGTTGGGTACAAGTGTAAATTGCGAGTGTAGATGACGTTAGTGTGCGGGGATCGCGGACTCGGTGGGACGAAGGGCCTGTTTCCTCGCTGTATCTCTAAACTAAACTAAGCAGCTATCGCTGTTTGCTGTACACACAACTGCTCACAGACCTTTCATAGCTCCTGTCTAGAAATCTCGGCAGGGGAAAATGGGATCGGTTTAAATGAGTTGATGAACTCCTTGGCCAACCAAAGAGAGGAAGGACCTAGGGTCTCAACGCAAAACGTCACCTATTCCTTTTCTCCACAGATGCTGCCTGAGAAGAATGATCCCAGGAATGAGTGGGTTAACCTATGATGAGCGTTTGTCAGCACTGGGCCCGTACTCACTGGAGTTTATAAGGATGAGGGGGGACCTCATTGAATCTTACAGAATAGTGAAAGGCCTGGATAGAGTGGATGTGGAGAGGATGTTTTCACTAGTGGGAGAGTCTAGGACCAGAGGTCACAGCCTCAGAATTAAAGGACGTTCTTTTAGGAAGGAGATGAGGAGAAATTTCTTTAGTCAGAGGGTGTTGAATCTGTGGAATTATTTGCTACAGACGGCTGTGGAGGCCAAGTCAATGGATTTTTTAAAGGCAGAGATAGATAGATTCTTGATTAGTACGAGTGTCAGGGGTTACGGGGATAAGGCAGGAGAATGGGGTTAGGAGGGAGAGATTGAATGGCGAAATAGACTTGATGGGCCGAATGGCCTAATTCTACCCCAATCACTTATGACTTTATGACAATCTGACTCACTCCAGCTTATTTACTCCAGCACTGTAAAGGGCTCGATTGTAATCATGTATTGTCTTTCCGCTGACTGGTTAGCACGCAACAAAAGCTTTTCACTGTACCTCAGTACTCATGACAGTAAACTAAACTGAACTGAGGTTTCTCCGGTAGATAAAAATGCTGGAGAAACTCAGCGGGTGAGGCCGCATCTGTGGAGAGAAGGAATAGGCGACGTTTCGGGTCGAGACCCTACCTCAGACTGATTCTGTGTAAACCAGCATCTGCAGTTCCTTCCAACACCAAGAGAGGAATCCTCGATAAAACATTCAGAGTCAGAGACAGGCAACGGAAATTAGAATAAATAGTTCGCTGCCAAGGCCCTCAGAGAAAGCAACATAATGATGGGTTTTAGAGGGTGGAATAAAAATAACAGGTTATTTTTCATTCGTTTTTAGATTGCCAACACCAATTAGAATCTAAGGGCAGGAGACTCCACACATATCAATTACATTTTAAGGAGCAGAGATTCATTTTGTAATTATTAGGACTGAGCATTTTGATGCACACTCACAACCATTTTGGTGGGTAATTAAGGGATTATGTCACCTCATGTGCCAGATTTTGGTGAGGTGCATCGCCTCAAAGAACAGAGTTTAGGTTGGAGATACAGAGCGGAAACAAGCCCTTTGGTCCAACTGAGTCCACGCCGACCTGCGATCGCCCCGTACACGAGTTCTGTCCTACAACCCACAGGCACGGCACTATCTCGTCGTACCATGGACCCAGATCACCTCCTCCATCAGGCTATGAGCAGGGAGCAGAGGCCACGCCGACTGAAGTCCCGTCACCCCTTTGCTTAGGTATGTTACAATACCTACCTTCAGCGGCGCTGCAGTTCTGCCACTGGCCGTGTGCGCACCTTTGGCGCCTTTGTGTGGGGGTGGGGGGCGGGATTAAAATGCCGTTTTCTCCTGCCTGTTCGAGATATATTTTCTCGGGCTGCCAGCTGATGCTGAAAAATCGCTCCGACTTGCGTTCTCGGACGTTTTATTTTTAAATCGCGGGACAATTTAATCGCTGGAGTTTTTAAAAGAAAAAAGCGACTTCTAACGCCGTCAACGCCGGCAACGGGATGGATCTCACGTAGGGGACAAAACACAAGGTAAGTCGTTATTTTACATATAAACTTGCTTCTTAGGATGACTTTAATCCAAATTTCATTGGCGAAAATGTGATTTTGGCCCCATACGAACCGGCAGTGTTTTTCCTGCAGATATGGAGTCAAATTCACCACAACCGCAACGTTCCAATCGATCGCGTTCCACAAAAACCCACTCGCAAGATGATTAAAATGCCCATTAATTTACGGGAATTAAACACTAAATTCCTTCCATTTGGCCTATAAATTCATGAAAATGAGATTTAAAAATCATGTTATATTGTGAATTATCATGTGAATGTTATTTGGACACTTAGGCAATTAAAAAATTTTAATCTTTTCTTAAGAAATGGATAGATGTTTAGATCTAGTAATTGAATTTTGTAATTAGGTAACTAACTAATTATATGTTTTACTTTCAGGTCATCCCAGTAATATTGTTTCATATTTGTTTCAGAATGCTTCAATCTATAATTACTGAAAATTTATTTCAGTTCTCTTAATTTTTAAGAAAGTTATGGTTTACTGTCCTCGATCACAGCTTTTGTGTTAAGTCAATGGAAAAGCAATAGGGAACAAGATGCTAATTTCCGAGTATGAAAATGGCCATAACTTTTTTAATACTGAAGATATGAAAGTGAGTGCAGTGTAGGTTCACAGTGACTCCTCCACAATCCTCGCTGTGATGGAAGGCGAGAAAAAGTTTTATTTTCTTCCCTTCTTTGTTCTCCGGCGGTCGGGGGACTCGAGCTTTCCGTTGCCGGGACTTGTCTCCCGTAGCCGGCGGCCGTGCCCTCCTCGTCAGCGCGATCAAGCTGCCGCATCGGGGGGGGGGGGGGGGGGGGGGGATGTCAGCTCCCCGCGCCAGGCAATCGACCCCTCGTCAGGGCTGGTCGAACCTCTTGCAACTTTGGAGCTTCCCGACAGCGGTCTCTACCCACGACTGCGCGCTCCTCAATGTTGAAGTCCGCAGGAGCGTCGATCCCAGTTTAAAGGGGATATGGAGAGCAACGCTTTTACAAGGAGGGCGGTGGGTGCCTGGAACGTGCTGCCTGGGGCAGCGGTTGAAGCAGATACAGCAATGACATTGAAGAGACCTTTCGATAGGCACGAGGATATCGGTTATGTGCAGGTACTGTGAATGAGTGATAGACACAAGATGCCGGAGTAACGCAGTGATGTTTCGGGTCGAGACCCTTCTTCAGACCAATGTCAGGGGAGGGGGAGGTACATAGATAAGGAAGTGTAAGGTGTGAAAACAGGACAAGGGGAATAGAGATAGAGAAAAATATAGAATAGATCATTGTTAGCTGGGAGAAGGTGACAACAAAGCAAATAGAGATAATGTAACCGGAGACATTCAGACTGGTCGGAGAACTGGGAAGGGGATGGGATAGAGAGAGACGGTGACTCCAATGAAGGAGTGATGGTCTGGGCATCATGTTCGACAATAGACAATAACAATAGGTGCAGGAGGAGGCCATTCGCCCCTTCGAGCCAGCACCGCCATTCAATGTGATCATGGCTGATCATCCCCAATCAGTACCCCGTTCCTGCCTTCTCCCCATATCCCCTGACTCCGCTATCTTTAAGAGCCCTATCTAGCTCTCTCTTGAAAGTATCCAGAGAACCAGCCTCCACCACCCTCTAAGGCAGAGAATTCCACAGACTCACAACTCTCTGTGTGAAAAAGTGTTTCCTCGTCTCCGTTCTAAATGGCTTATTCTTAAACTGTGGCCCCTGGTTCTGGACTCCCCAACATCGGGAACATGTTTCCTGCCTCTAGCATGCCCAAACCCTTAATAATCTTATATGTTTCAATAATATCCTCTCATCCTTCTAAACTCCAGAGTATACAAGCTCAGCCGCTCCATTCTCTCAGCATATTACAGTCCAGTCATCCCGGGAATTAACCTTGTAACTTGGTGACTTGGATAGGCTGGGTGAGTGGGCAAATGTTTGGCAGATGCAGTATAATGTGGATAAATGTGAGGTTATCCACTTTGGTGGCAAAAACAGGAAAGCAGACTATTATTTAAATGGTGGCCGATTAGGAAAAGGGGAGATGCAGCGAGACCTGGGTGTCATGGTACACCAGTCATTGAAAGTAGGCATGCAGGTGCAGCAGGCAGTGAAAAAAGCGAATGGTATGTTAGCTTTCATAGCAAAAGGATTTGAGTATAGGTGCAGGGAGGTTCTACTTCAGTTGTACAACTGCAGAAGGATTTCTTTGTTCCTATACTGAACTCCTCTTGTTATGAAGGCCAACATGCCATTCGCTTATGGCGACTGTGAGTAAAGGAGTCTGTTCTTTGGCTGTATTCTTGTATATTCAATGTTCAATGCCCGATATTAAGTGATGATGTTAAAAGAGTTATCTGCACTGCTAGATCAATATAGAAGGCTATATAGAATAATACACTGAAGGCTGTGGAGGCCAAGTCAATGAATATTTTTAAGGCAAAGATACGTAGATAGATTTTGATCAGTACGGGTGTCAGGGGTTATGGGGAAAAGGCAGGAGAATGGGGTTAGGAGGGAAAGATAGTTCAGCCATGATTGAATGGCAGAGTAGACTGGATGGGCCGAATGGCCTAATTCTGCTCCTATCACTGATGACCTTATGAACATGAATATGGAGAGCTTGCTTCAAAGTTCATCACCAACCAAAATATCTGGGGCATGGCATGGGCATGAAGTCTAATATTCTTAAATATTAAAAATATTTAAAAAATGCAAAGTGATGCTCTTATCCTCTTATCCGAAGGAGAGAATGAACAATTGGTCAAAGACAATTGTGGGAGGACGCAAAAACAATAACTCTCGTTTCTTTGGGGAACCGCAGATGCCGGAATCTTGAGAAAAAGCACAAAGTGCTGGAGGACATCAGCAGGTCAAGCAACATTAGTGGAGGGAATGGGCAGGTGCTGTTTCAAGTCAGGACCATTCAGGTTCGGTCTGAAGAAGGGTTCCAATCCAAACCGTCCACTACCTACACAGATGTTGCCTGACCCTCTGAGTTGCTCCAGCACTCTGGTGATCCTGGTGAATCTTTTCCGCACCCTTTCCAACTTAAGGCTGATGTCGACGCTGATGGAGACCGAGTCGGGAAGCTCCCAAGCGACGCAGAAGGTTCGTCCAGTGTCCGATCGCCCGGCGCGAGGGAGCTGTGATCTCCCCCGATACGGGAGCTTGGTCGCCCCGATGCGGAGGGCCCGACCGCCGGCTACGGGAGTAAGATCGTCCCGTCAACGGAGGGCTCGAGGCCCCCGACCGCGGGAGAACAAAGAAGGGAAGAGGTTGAACTTTTTTTTTCCGTCTTCCATCACAGTGAGGAATGTGGAGGAGTCACTGTGGTGGATGTTTATGTTAAAGTGTGTTTTGTGTGTCTTGTTGCTTTTTATTGGTTTGACTGTATGACAAATCAAATTCCTCGTATGTTGCAAAACATACTTGGCTAATAAAGTATGATTATGATTGTGATTATTAATGGCATCCTTCCTATAATGTTTAATCTCTTCCCTGTCGGGTCACCAATATCGTTGGGCCTAACATCGTGGGGCAGGCGGCTGCCTCCGGCCAGGACCAACCTGAGGGCTCCAGTCGCGCATGCTGAAGACCCGACATCGCGGAGCTGGCCAACTTCGGAGCGGGGAGAGCGGTGGTGGCGCGCGGCTGTGACCCGACATCGGAGCTTCGGAGGCTCCGGCCGCAGGCCCGGTGGACAGGAACATCGGGAGCGCGCAGGTCCCTGGTGGGAGACCGCTTTTCGGAGTTCCCGCAACGGCAACCTCTCCCGCCGGAATGGCGGGATGAAATGACTCGGAGCGGGGCCTAACATCGCCCGGCGCGGCTTAAACGGCCACGGGACCATCGCCCGCCGGGGGCTTTAACATCGTTAGCCCCAGTCGCCTCGACGCTGCAGTTGGACTGCTGGACCGCGGGAGAAGAACAAAGGGAAGAGATAAGACTTTGCCTTCCATCACAGTGAGGAGGTGTTGGAGACTCACTGTCATGGATGTTCGTGTAAACTGAGTTAAGTGTGGGTCTTGGATTTTTTGGTAATGTTAAGACTGTAGAAAATGCAATTTCGTTCAAACCAAAGCTGTTTGAATGACAATAAAAGGCATTCTATTCTATTCTAACACGGCGACCAGAACTGCACTCTGAGACCCTTGTGACCCTGTGACTAATGACAAGACCATTAGCACGCAGAAGAAAGCTATTCACTGTACCTCGGTACACGTGAGAATAATAAACCTCAACCTGAAGAAGTCTGAAGAAGAGTCTCGACTCCGAAACGTCACCCATTCCTGACTCTAAAACTTCTCTAAGTAACGCTTGCTTTCCCTCTCTCTCCTTCCCTCCCCCATCCCAGTTCTCCGACCAGTCTGACTGTCCCCCTGATTACATTTTATCTGTGCATATGTCGTTGTCAACTTCCCCTCAGCCAACAATGATACATTCTACATTTTCCTTGATCTCCATTCCCATTGTCCTGTTTTCACACCTTATACTTCCTTATCTATGCATTTCCCTCTCCCCTGACATCAGTCTGAAGACGGGTCTCGACCCGAAACGTCGCCCATTCCTTCTCTCCAGAGATGCTACCTGTCCCGCTGAGTTACTCCAGCTTTTTGTGTCTACCTTCGATTTTAACCAGCATGTGCAGTTCTTTCTTACACATCCATTGATCGGTTGATCGATTGATCAATTCTTCAATATCTTTGTTTCACAAGGTATGCAAAGAGCCGCCACGTATAGGGCGCTGACAAGGTTACGGAAGTATTCAATAAAGTTCCCAATGGTCATCAGTCACTGAAAGTAAGCATGCAGGTACAGCAGGCAGTGAAGAAAGCCAATCTTAACAAGTTGGCCTTCTTAACAAGAGGAGTTGAGTTTAGGAGCAAAGAGGTCCTTCTGCAGTTGTACAGGGCCCTAGTGAGACCACACCTGGAGTATTGTGTGCAGTTTTGATCTCCAAACCTGATGAAGGACATTCTTGCTGTTGAGGGAGTGCAGCGTAGGTTCACAAGGTTAATTCCCGGGATGGCGGGACTGTCATATGCTGAGAGAATGGAGTGGCTGGGCTTGTACACTCTGGAGTTTAGAAGGATGAGAAGGGATCTTATTGAAACATATAAAATTATTAAGGGTTTGGACACGCTAGAGGCAGGAAACCGATGTTGGGGGAGTCCAGAACCAGGGGCCACAGTTTAAGAATAAGAGGTAAGCCATTTAAAACAGAGATGAGGAAACACTTTTCTCACACAGAGTGTTGTGAGTCTGTGGAATTCTCTGCCTCAGAGGGCGGTGGAGGCAGGTTCTCTGGATGCTTTCAAGAGAGCTAGATAGGGCTCTTAAAAATAGCGAAGTCAGGGGATATGGGGAGAAGGCAGGAACGGGGTACTGATTGTGGATGATCAGCCGTGATCACATTGAATGGCAGTGCTGGCTCGAATGGCCGAATGGCCTCCTCCTGCACCTATTGTCTATTGTCTATTGTCTGTTGTCCCTCTAAGTTTAATTTGATCTCCTCAGTCTGTTTTAGCAGTGATAACAAAAGCAACTTAGCGTGCAGCTTTGTCCGTGACGGTTAATGGGCTAGAACATAAGCTCCACCTCCTATAACTGAAGGGACAGGGCCCGCAATTATCATTAACAACTGTGAAATGCAATTAAAAAGCGGGGAAACAGCTGAAAGTGCTCTTGGGAGCCGTGCAGATGGTAACTCAGCACATTTATGTGGAGCAATGCAGATTTAAAAGACAACAGTGCAGTTTACGAATGTTGGATCATCTACTGGAATGAATATTGGGCCTGTCCCACTCACGCGACTTTTTCGGTGACTGCCGGCATCCGTCATAGCTCACCGAAGATTTTCAACATGTTGAAAATTCAGCGGCGACCAGAAAGACGCTACCAGATTCAACTCTTCGGGCGGCTGAGAAGACGACTCACGATACAATACAATACCGTGTGTTGTCATTTGAACCTCAAATGGAGTTCAAACAAAATTTGGTTTCTGCAGTCACACAACAAGAAAAGAACCAAGACACACACCAACACAATTTACACAAACATCCTTCATGTATCGGGGTGAAGCCTGTATGGTCGTGAGCTGTCGCCCAAAGAGTCGGACCTTGTTCTGGTCACCGCTGGATTTTCAACATGTTGAACATTTTCGGAGACCTACTAATGACGGGTGCTGGCAGTCGCTGAAAATAATCGCATAAGTGGGACAGGCCCATAAGGGTAAGGACTAATGTGCAGGAGGGAACTGCAGATGCTGGTTTAAAGCCAAGATGGACACCAAATGCTGGAGTAACTCAGCGGGACCGACAGCGTCTCTGGGGAGAAGGAATGGGCGACGTTTCAGGCAGAGACCCTTCTTCAGACCGATGTTTAAGAAGGAACTGCAGATGCTGGAAAATCGAAGGTAGACAAGAGTCCTGGAGGAACTCAGCGGGTGACGCAGCATCCATGGAGCGAAGGAATAGGCGACGTTTCGGGTCGAGACCCTTCTTCAGACTCGACCCGAAACGTCACGAAATGCTGCTTCACCCGCTGAGTTTCTCCAGCATTTTTATCTACCTTCTTCAAACTGAAGTCCTTTGAACACTCGTGTGTCCTCTGTGTATAAAGGTTTACTGGCACCCCCTCTCCAAGACCCTTCCTCTCAGGCTCGGTGATGCAGCGGGTAGAGCTGCTGCCTCACAGCGCCAGAGACCCGGGTTCCATCCTGACCATCCTTCTGTCTGTACGGAGTTTGTACGTTCTCCCTGTGACCTGCGTGGGTTTTCTCCAGGTGCTCCGGTTTCCTCCCACACTCCAAAGACGTACAGATTTGTAGGTTAATTGGCTTGGTGTAGATGTAAACTTGTCGCTAGTGTGTGTAGGATAGTGTTAGTGTGCGGGGATCGCTGGTCGGTGCGGACTGTTTCCGCGCTGTATCTCTAAACTAAACTAATCCAATGGTGGTTTGCACCAAAGATGGACACAAAAAGCTGGAGTAACTCAGCGGGACAGGCAGCATCTCTGGAGAGAAGGAATGGGTGACGTTTCGGATCGAGTCACTTTTTTCATCCCCAATGAAGGGGGGATGTTTAAGTTTATTAATGTTGCCGGTCTGTGGAATTCTCTGCCTCAGAGGGCGGTGCAGGCCGGTTCTCTGGATACTTTCAAGAGAGAGCTAGATAGGGCTCTTAAAGATGCTGGAGTCAGGGGATATGGGGAGAAGGCAGGAACGGGGTACTGATTGGGGATGATCAGCCATGATCACATTGAATGGTGGTGCTGGCTCGAGGGGCCGAATGGCCTACTCCTGCACCTATTGTCTATTGTCTGTTGTCCCTAGTGTGTGTAGGGGAGCGTTAGTGTGCAGGGACCGCTGGTCAGAGCGGGCTCGGTGGGCCGAAGGGCCTGTTTCCGTGCTGTATCTCTAAACTACGCTAAACTAAAAATATATATTAATAGCGGAATACACTAACAATCCCGATCGAATCATATTTTAAATAACTGCACTGATTGAAATGCCCAGTGCAATCATAATTTAAATATCATTTCAGAATAACGTGTCCACTGTAATCACTATTTAAACAGTAATTTGGTTTAAACGCCAATATAATAACTATTTAAGCATGAATAGAGATGAACATACCGAGTGTTATCACTATTTAATCATGAGAACAATGTTGCATGCCCAGTCTAATTTCTACTTAAACAGTTGTACAGAAATCTACCCAGTGCATTTGCTAATTCAATGGCAGAACAAAATAACACTAACTGCTGCTACTTTCCCTTGCAACCGCAGGAAATGCTACACTTGTCGCTTTACCTCCCCCCTTGACTCCATCCAAGGACCCAAGCAGTCTCTCCAGGTGCGGCAGAGGTTCACCTGCACCTCCTCCAACCTCATCTATTCGCATCCGCTGCTCTAGGTGTCAGCTGCTCTACATCGGTGAGACCAAGCGTAGGCTTGGCGATCGCTTCGCCCAACACCTCCGCTCGGTTCGCAATCACCAACCCGATCCCCCGGTGGCTCAGCACTTCAACTCCCCCTCCCATTCCCAATCCGATCTTTCTGTCCTGGGCCTCCTCCATGGCCAGAGTGAGGCCCACCGCAAATTGGAGGAGCAGCACCTCATATTCCGCTTGGGCAGTTTACACCCCAGCGGTATGAACATTGACTTCTCCAATTTCAGGTAGTCCCTGCTTTCTCCCTCCTTGCCCTCCCCTTCCCAGCTCTCCCACAGTCCACTGACTCCGCCTCTTCCCTTTCTTCTTCCCGCCCCCTCCCCCCACCCCCACATCAGTCTGAAGAAGGGTCTCAACCCGAAACGTCATCTATTACTTCACTCCATAGATGCTGCCTCACCCACTGAGTTTCTCCAGCATTTTTGTCTACCTTCTAACAGCTAAATGAATTAGTTGGTGTGATGTCATCACATAAAGCCTTGCACAAAACCTACCCAGTGTAACCACGTCGAGGGCTTGTAACTGGATTTGGAAGGATGAGAGGGGATCTTATGGAAACATAGAAACAGAGAAATTAGGTGCAGGAGCAGGCCATTCGGCCCTTCGAGCCTGCACCGCCATTCAATATTCATGCTAACTCAGTATGCCTTCTCTCCATACCCCATGATCAGCCACAAGGGGCCACATCCAACTCCCTCTTAAATATGGGCACCACTCCTCCTAGCTGGTGTCGAGCATTCTTTTGTAATAGCGACGTGTGAGCAAACACTCTCCTAACCTCCATAGACAGTGGCCTTCCGCCCTACTGACAAGCCTCCACTGCCCCCCGGCACAACCATGTGTACCAGGTGTACCAGACGGGCCTCCATCCTCAACACTCTCCTGGTACCCCCGGAGCACTCGCGTCACTTTCTGCAACATTCTCAGAACTCCAAACCGTCGCAGAAATGACATGCGGTTAACGGAAGAACTGCAAATGCTGGAGAATCGATTCAGAGACGAAGGATACGGGGTAGTCGCTCACGTGACTCTGGTAAAATTCCACTTCACCATGAAAAAACGATTTTTCATCTCGTTCTCATCTCAACATCTAACATTCTTAAGGGATTGGACAGGCTAGATGCAGGAAAAATGTTCCCCATGTTGAGGGAGTCCAGAACCAGGGGTCACACAGTTTAAGAATAAGGGGTCAGCCATTTAGGACTGAGATGAGGAAAAACTTCTTCACCCAGAGAGTTGTGAATCTGTGGAATTCTCTGCCACAGAAGGCAGTGGAAGCCAGTTCACAGCGTGTTTTCAAGAGAGAGTTAGATTTAGCTCTTAGGGCTAACGGAATCAAGGGATATGGGGAGAAGGGAGGAACGGGGTACTGATTATAGTGTGATCATATTGAAAGGCGGTGCTGGCTCGAAGGGCCGAATGGCCTACTCCTGCACCTATTGTCTATGTTTCTAGTATCATGCTGAATGTAATCAATGACCTTGATTGAAATCCATCTTAAAATGCAGTTCCAAACTGAACAACTGACCAACTGTCTGTGTGGAGTTTGCACGTTCTCCCTGTGACCGCGCGAGTTTGCTCCGGTTTCCTCCCACGACCCAAAGACGTGCTGGTTTGTAGGTTAATTGGCCCTCTGTAAATTGCCCCCTGGTGTGTAGGGATTGGTTAGAGGGTGTGAGCTACAGGAAGAGGTTGAGTAGGCTGGGTCCCTATTCCCTGGAGCGCTGGAGGATGACGGGAGATCTGATAGAGGTGTACAAAATCATGAGAGGAATAGATCGGGCAGATGCACAGAGTCTCTTGCCCAGAGTAGAGGAATCGAGGACCAGAGGACATTGGTTCAAGGTGAAGGGGAAAAGATTTAATAGGAATCTGAGGGGTAACTTTTTCCACACAGAGTGTGTGTATGGAACGAGCTGCCAGAGGAGGTAGTTGCGGCTGGGATTATCTAAACATTTAAGAAACAGTTAGACAGGTACATGGATAGGAGAGGTTTAGAGGGATATGGACCAAACGCAGGCAGGTGGTTGCCTATTTCCTTCTGAAGGGTCTCGACCCGAAATGTCGCCTATTTCCTTCGCTCCACAGATGCTGCCTCACCCGCTGAGTTTCTCCAGCACTTTCGTCTACTCACCATTCAATGTGATCACGGCTGATCATCCCCAACCAGTACCCCCGTTCCTGCCTTCTCCCCATATCCCCTGACTCCGCTATCTTTACGAGCCCCATCTAGCTCTCTCTTGAAAGTCTGGACTGGAGGGTTCCAGCTACAGGGAGAGGATGCATCCGCAGTTCGTTTCTCACACAATATATGTCTCCTTCCCTTTGACGTCAGGCACTTAATAGCCTGGCTTTGCTTTCCCAAATTGGTTTTTGCCCCCTCTACGCCTCCAAGGTAGATTTCTCTGGGCTACGCAGAGACTGATTAGGCCGAGGGTGAATGATGGCCGTGGCGCGGCAACTTTCAGGCCTGAGTGCTGTAAACAGGGTGCGGAGGAGGAAGGCTGGAGATACATAAAACAGTCAGGATTTACAGCTCACTGAAGATCAATGATTTGTGCAGCGTATATTATCATGTCAATAAGTGGATTAATTACAGCAATATACATATTGCAAATAGCGCTTGATGTCCCAATAAAGGTCAGTGTACCACGCTCTCTAAATCCTTGCAGCACCATTCCTTTCCCCCTGTGTTCAACTGATTTTCCTGTCATGCGTGCATGCAGCCTTGATTTGCCTCTGGAGAGAAGGGATGGGTGACGTTTCGGAACCTTCCCTCCAGAGATGCCGCCTGTCCCGCTGAGTGACTCCGGCATTTTGAGTCTATCTTCGCTTTAAACCAGCATCTGCAGTTCCTTCCGACACACCTTGATTTATATTGCGGTCATCGGGCAAGCGACTCCCAGGCACAGAGTCTTTCACCCAGAGTAAGGGAATGGACAATAGACAGTAGGTGCAGGAGGAGGCCGTTCGGCCCTTCGAGCCAGCACGCCATTCAATGCGATCATGGCTGATCATCCCCAATCAGTACCCCGTTCCTGCCTTCTCCCCATATCCCCTGACTCCGCTATCTAGCTCTCTCTTGAAAGTATCCAAAGCAATGGCCTCCACTGCCCTCTGAGGCAGAGAACCCCACAGACTCACAACTCTCTGTGAGAAAAAGTGTTTCCTCATCTCCGTTCTATATGGCTTACCCATTATTCTTAAACTGTGGCCCCTGGTTCTGGACTCCCCTAACATTGGGGACATGTTTCCTGCCTCTAGCGTGTCCAAACCCTTAACAATCTTATATGTTTCAATAAGATCCCCTCTCATCCTTCTAAACTCCAGAGTGTACAAGCCCAGCCGCTCCATTCTCTCAGCAGATGACAGTCCCGCCATCCCGGGATTTAACTTTGTAAACCTACGCTGCACTCCCTCAATAGCAAGAATGTCCTTCCTCAATTTACATTTATACCAAGCCAATTAACCCACAAACCTGTACGCATTTGGAGTGCGGGAGGAAACTGGAGATCCCGGAGAAAACCCACGCAGGTCACGGGCACAACGTGCAAACTCCGTACAGACAGCACCTGTGGTCAGTATCTCAAAGGGTGGTGGGTGTATGGAACCAGCTGCCAGTGGAGGTAGTTGTGGCAGCTCATTTGATAAACAGTTGGGCAGGTTCATGGACAGGACAGGTTTGGAGGGATATGGACCAAGCGCAGGCAGGTGGGACTAGTGTAGCTGGGACATTGTTGGCTAGAGTGGGCCAGTTGGGCCGAAGGGCCTGTTTCCACACTGTATCACTCTACGCAGAAGGGTCTTGACCTGAAACGTCACCCATTCCTTCTCTCCACAGATGCTGCCTGTCCCGCTGAGTTACTCCAGCATTTTGTGTCTATCTTCGATGTAAACTAGCATCTGCAGTTCATTCCCGCACAGATTCTATGATTCTATGACTGTACATTCTTCAATGATAAAAGAATAGAAGACACCATCCAAGTATTAGTTGCAGAGAGGTTCTACGTGATAGTGAAAGGCCTGGATAGAGTGGATGTGGAGAGGATGTTGCCACTAGTGGGAGAGTCTAGGACCAGAGGTCACAGCCTCAGAATTGAAGGACGTTCCTTTAAGAAGGAGATGAGGAGGGATTTCTTTAGTCAGAGGGCGGTGAATCTGTGGAATTCTTTGCCACAGAAGGCTGTGGAGGCCAAGTCAGTGGATATTTTTAAGACAGAGATAGATAGATTCTTGATTAATATGGGCGTCAGGGGTTATGGGGAGAAGGCAGGGGAATGGGGTTAGGAGGGAGAGATAGTAAGTAAGTAAGTAGGTAAGTAAGTAAGTAAGTTTATTGGCCAAGTATTCACATACAAGGAATTTGCCTTGGTGCTCCGCCCAGAAGTAACAACATGACATACAGTGACAGTTATGAATAACCCAGAAAACACTAAAGATTAATAATAATAAAACATTAATGACAAAACACCATTGATCAAGCATGTGAACCAACAAAATACCAGATCAAAGGGAGGCTACAGATTTTTGGCTTTTGAGTAGAGCAACTACTCGTGGATAAAAACTGTTTTTTTGTGCTGATCTTTGATAGATCAGCCATGATTGAATGGCGGAGTAGGCTTGATGGGCCGAATGGCCTAATTCTGCTCCTATCATTGATGAATTTACGAAGGATTAGACGCAGGGAGGTGGGAAGAAAAGGAGCACAGACGCTGTCAAAGACCGATTGGGCAAAGTGGCCATTTTGATCCCTGTGTTCTGTGTAATTCTATTTATTAGCAAACTGCTGAATCGATGCAAAAGTAGAAACATTTGCTTCACTGACGTAGCAACGAGCTGCCTCGTCAGATCTCGTTACCCTCTGGAAAAATACTTTTGAGCCGTCGAGATTGAGTGGAAGATTCCCGGCCCAAACATCTGCAGCTCGAAAACATCCACAATCTGGATTCGATGAAGCATTTTGCTCTTCAAGAAGTATTTCCGTGTGTGTTAATAATTCCAATAATTACATAAATGCAGTAAATATTCTGTTCTGTTTTACGATTTCACAGCATTTATCCACTTCGCAAAACAGAAGTGACTTTTAAAATGACATTGGGGATAGAAGAATACCAGCGTTGTGTGTTGTGAATCAGTCCCCGCCTCAGGGACCTTGTTGTGGACACACGAGAGACTGCAGACGCTGGAACCTTCAGCAACGGGCCTAGAACGTGTACACGATCGCACAGATCAGCACGGTGACGCAGCGGGTAGAGCTGCTGCCTCACAGCACCAGAGACCTGGGTTCGATTCTGACCTTTTAGTTTAGAGATACAGCGAGGAAACAGACCCTTCGGCCCACTGGGTCCGCACCGACCAGCGATCCCCGCACACTAACACTATCCTACACGGGACAATTTTTACATTTACCAAGCCAATTAACCTACAAACCTGTACGTCTTTGAACTGTGGGAGGAAACTGAAGATCTCTGATAAAACCCACGCAGGTCACGGGGAGAATGTACAAACTCCGTACAGACAGCACCTGTAGTCGGGATCGAACCCGGGTCTCCGGTGCTGCATTCGCTGTAAGGCAGCAACTCTACCGTGGCATCGGGTGCTGTCTGTGTGGAGTTTGCACGTGTACAGTAGAGAGAGCATATTGACTGGTTGCATCGTGCCCTGGTTCTGCAAAAGGAGCGAAGAAGAATGCAAAAAGTTGTGAACACCGGCTCTGACCTCCCCGCCATCGCAGGGATTTACCGGAGTCACTGCCTCAAAAAGGCAGCCAGCATCATCAGAGACCCACACCACCCTGGCCACGCTCTCGTCTCACCACTACCATCGGGATGAAGGTGCAGGAGCCTGAAATCTAAAACGTCCGGGTTCAGGAACAGCTTCTTCCCTAGAGCCATCAGGTTATTAAACACGACAACCTCAAATAAGCTCTGAACTACAATAGACTCTTATTATTATTATTATTGCACTATTATTGCTCGTTTGATTTTTTAATGCGCACGTATGGGCATGTGTGTATACAACATGAAGAACTTGTTTTTCTCGTTTATGATATTGTTCACGGGGTACTATGTTTACATATCCTGTCTTGCTGCTTCCAGTAACAATGTCATTGTTCTATCTGGGACCATATGACAATAAAACACTCTTGACTCTTGACATTCTCCCTATGACCCGCGTGGGTTTCCTCCAGGTGCTCCGGCTTCATCCCACGCCCCAAGGTCGTGCAAGTGTGTAGGTTAATCGGCCCTCTGTAAATTGCCCCCTAGTGTGTAGGGAGTGGATGGGAAATCGGGATAAACATAGAACTGGTGTGAGCGGGTGATCGCTGGTCGGGTGGACTCGGTAGGCCGAAGGGCCTGTTTATCAGGATAGTTTAATTGTCAACACAAGGAACTGCAGATGCTGGTTTACAAAAATGACACAGCGTACTGGAGTAACTCAGCGGGTCAGGCAACATCTCTGGGGAAATTTAAGGGCCTGTCCCACGTGGCGATTTGTTCGCCGACTGTCGGCGTCATTGACTGACGTATCAGGTCACCGGAAAAGTCGCCCATGTTCGTGGGATGACCACGCATTGGCGTGCGGTGTTTCCTCAAGTGTCATAACATTTTTTTTGTCGCCGCTGGATTTTAAAATGTTCAAAATCCTTCGGCGACCCTGATACGTCAGTCAATGATGCCGGCAGTCGCCGAGAAAATCGGCAAGTGGGACAGGGCCTTTAGACTTTAGACTTTAGAGAGAGTCGGACAACTACGGTAGTGGAGTGGGGGAGAGTGAGGGAATGCAAGGATTATTTGAAATTAGAGAAATCAGCGATCATCCTGCTGGGGTGTAAGCTGGCCAAGCGAAATATGAGCTGCCGTTCCTCCATTTTGCGCTGGGCCTCACTCTGACAATGGAGGAGGCCCAGGACAGAAAGGTCAGTGTGGGAATGAGAGGGAAAGTTAAAGTGTTGAGCCACCGGGAGATCAGGAGATTCGGCGGACTGAGCTGAGGTGTTCAGCGAAACAAAAAGATATAAAAAAGTTTAGGGCTGAGCTGCAGATGCTGGTTTACACCGAAGATAGACACAAAGTGCTGGAGTAACGGGATAAGCAACATCTCTGGAGAGAAGGAATAGGTGACGTTTTGGATCGAGCTCCTTCTTCAGACATGAGATATGAAGAAATTGGATGCCCTCAGTAGGCATGTGAACAACTCAAGAAAATGTATCATCGACTGGGCTTGTATTCACTGGAATTTAGAAGGATGAGAGGGGATCTTATAGAAACGTATAACATTCTTAGGGGATTGTACAGGCTAGATGCAGGAAAAATGTTCCCATGTTGGGGGGAGTTCAGAACCAGGGGTCACAGGTTAAGAATAAGGGGTCGGCCATTTAGGACTGCGATTAGGAAAAACCTTTTCACCCAGAGAGTTGTGAATCTGTGGAATTCCCTGCCACAGAAGCCAGTGGAGGCCAATTCACTGGATGTTTTCACGAGAGATTTAGATTTAGCTCTTAGGGCTAACGGAATCAAGGCACACAGAGAGTTGTGAGTGTGGAATTCACTGACTCAGAGGCCGTTCTCTAGATTATTTCAAGAGAGAGCTAGATAAGGCTCTTAAAGATAGCGGAGTCAGGGGATATGGGGAGAAGGCAGGAACGGGGTACTGATTGTGGATGATCAGCCATGATCAAGTTGAATGGCGATGCTGGCTCGAAGGGCCAAATGGCCTACTCCTGCACCTATTTTCTCTGTTTCTATGTAAAACCAGTATCTATTAAGAACAGGATTGAAGCGAGCGATGTAATATTGAGACACTGATGCACATGCATTTGTTCAAACGTTCCGGCTCCTGTGATCTATGAAATATCATTTGGCGAAACGGGTCGGTCAGGATTGAATAATGAAGGATGTAATATTACACCGGTGTCCTGGAGTTTTACGGGGTTTCATATGGGGTCAGCTAAACCGTTAACAGAGCTGTGCCTTTGCTTAAGTCAGTCATCTCAGGAAATGTATCCTGTTGTGTACGATCCATTATTGGGCAAACCATATGTGGTCCATCTGAACAATGAAGCAAATGCCATTTTTTTAATTCCACTTTCTGAAACCAAAACGCTACAGACTCGTTAGAAACTAAGTCAGCAGCAGTTTTTTTTGTTTAGTGTAGTTTAGAGATACGGGGTGGAAACAGGCCCGACGGTTCACCGGGTCCGCGCCGACCAGCGATCCCCCACCCCCCCCCACCCCCCATCCCACACACACTAGGGGCAACTTTACTGAAGCCGGTTAACCTGCAAACCCGCACGTCTTTGGAGTGTGGGAGGAAACCTGAGCTCCCGGAGAAAACCCACGCAGTCACGGGGAGAACGTACAGACTCCGCACAGACAAGAGTCAAGTGGCGGTGCTGGCTCGAAGGGCCGAATGGCCTACACCTGCACCTATTGTCCATTGAGTCAAGAGTGTTTTATAAGTTCATAAGTTCATAAGTTCATTTAGTGTCACATACACCACTTGGTGTAGTGAAATTCACTGGCCAGGTCAGTCATACAATTTTATCATCTTATGTCCCAGATAGGACAATGAAATTCTTACTTGCTGCAGCACAACAGAATATGTAACTTAGAGCACTGTAAACAAGATGATAAATGAGAAAAACAAGTTCAATGTGTGTATATATATATATATATATATAGATAGTTAGATGGATGTAGATAGATACACACATACATATATATATATATATATAGTTGTGTTCATACATACATACACGCACATAAAATAAACAAACAATTCTTCAGAGTTTATTTGGAGGTTGTTGTGTTTAATAGCCTGATGGCTGAAGGGAAGAAGCTGTTCCTGAACCTGGACGTTACGGTTTTCAGGCTCCTGTACCTTCTTCCCGATGGCAGGGGTGAAATGACAGCATGGCCAGGGTGGTGTGGGTCACTGATGATGCTGGCTGCCTTTTTGAGGCAGCGACTCCTGTAGATCCCTTCGATGGTGGGGAAGTCAGAACCTGGGATGGACCGGGCAGTGTCCACCACTAGAGTGTGGACTGGACTTAATAGACAATAGGCAATAGGTGCAGGAGTAGGCCATTCGGCCCTTCGAGCCAGCACCGCTATTCAATGTGATCAAGGCTGATCATCCACAATCAGTACCCCGTTCCTGCCTTCGCCCCATATCCCCTGACTCCGCTCTCTTTAAGAGCCCTATCTAGCTCTCTCTCTTGAATGTCTGAGCTCTCTCAGGAATTGAGGAAATTCAGAGTTTCTCTGAGGATCCTCCAGTGCTTCTACTCAGCGGCTGTGGAAAGCATCTTGTCTGAAAACATCACAATTTGGTTTGGAAACAGCTCTGCCCAGGACAAAAAGGCTCTGCAGAGAGTAGTGCGTTCGGCCGAACACACTATGGGAACTACACTCGCCCCCCTGCAGGAACTATACATCAGGAGGTGCGACTCCAGAGGCAACAAGATCATGGGGGACCCCTTCCACCCCAGCAACGGACTGTTCCAGCTGCTACGGTCAGGCAAACGCATCCGTTGCCATGCTGTGAAAACATAGAAACATAGAAACATAGAAAATAGGTGCAGGAGGAGGCCATTCGGCCCTTCGAGGCAGCACCGCCATTCATTGTGATCATGGCTGATCGTCCCCTATCAATAACCCGTGCCTGCCTTCTCCCCATATCTCTTGACTCCACTAGCCCCTAGAGCTCTATCCAACTCTCTCTTAAATCCATCCAGTGATTTGCCTCCACTGCCCTCTGTGGCAGGGAATTCCACAAATTCACAACTCTCTGGGTAAAAAAGTTTTTTCTCAGCTCAGTCTTAAATGACCTCCCCTTTATTCTAAGACTCTGGCCGCTGGTTCTGGACTCACCTAACATTGGGAACATTTTTCCTGCATCTAGCTTGTCCAGTCCTTTTTATAATTTTATATGTTTCTATAAGAGCCCCCTCATCCTTCTAAACTCCAGTGAATACAAGCCTAGCCTTTTCAATCTTTCCTCATATGACAGTCCCGCCATCCCAGGGATCAATCTCGTGAACCTACGCTGCACTGCCTCAATCACAAGGATGTCCTTCCTCAAATTAGGAGACCAAAACTGTACACAATACTCCAGATGTGGTCTCACCAGGGCCCTATACAACTGCAGAAGAACCTCTCTCCTCCTGTACTGAAATCCTCTTGTTATTAAAAACGGAGAGGTTGACACGGAGTTTCTTCGCAGAGGCCATTCGGACTGTAAGCTCCTATCTCTCCAGGGACTAACTTTACTGGACCAACTTACTGTTGTGTGGTGTCTTTTTAAAATTGCTGTTTTTTCTTTTTTTTCCTCCCCCAAATATGTGAATCTGTGATTCTGTTCCATTCTGTTTTGTAGTTTTTTTTCACAATCCGCGAGCATTGCCGCTTTTCATTTCACTGCACATCTCGTATGTGTATGTGACGAATTAACTTGACTTGACTTGACTTGAGCTCTCTGTTGATGCACTCTCTGGAAAATAGTGCCAAAACATGCCGCCTCTAGCATGTCGTCACAGTGGCCTATTTCTATACACGTTGCTAATTGAGGATGAGCTTGGATAAGGGAATATTCAACAGGACTGTGTGTAAGAGAAGAATTGCACTGCGCATTTGCACCTTTGAAACATTGAACTCAGAAGACTTTGCCCTTAGATGGGAGATTCTGAGTGTATGTATGGTTTGAGAAGGAAGGGAGGATTAAACTCATCACTGATCTTCAGTTTTATATAATTTGTGAAGAAACTCCTGGACTCAATGCTAACTTACAGATTTTTTATGGAATGGAGCGGCTGGACTTGTATACTCTGGAGTTTAGAAGGATGAGAGGGGGTCTTATTGAAACATACAAGATTATTAAGGGTTTGGACACGCTAGAGGCAGGAAACATGTTCCCGATGATGCGGGAGTCCAGAACCAGGGGCCACAGTTTAAGAATAAAGGGTAAGCCATTTAGAACGGAGACGAGGAAACACTTTTTCTCACAGAGAGTTGTGAGTCTGTGGAATTCTCTGCCTCAGAAGGCGGTGGAGGCCGGTTCTCTGGATGCTTTCAACAGAGAGCTAGATAGGGCTCTTAAAGATAGCGGAGTCAGGGGATATGGGGAGAAGGCAGGAACTGGGTACTGATTGGGGATGATCAGCCATGATCACATTGAATGGCGGTGCTGGCTCGTAGGGCTGAATGGCCTACACCCACACCTATTGTCTATTGTCTATTTGTGTGGGAAGGAACTGCAGATGCTGGTTTATACCAAATGTAGACAAAGTTGCTGGGGTAACTCAGTGGGACAGGCAGCTGGAGAGAAGGAATAGGTGATGTTTCGGGTCAGAACCCTACATCAGACTAAATTACACATTGTTTTATCTGCAAGTTATGCCAAATGAGTCAAAGGAAGGAGAAAAAAAAATAGGAATTAGACATCGATGTGAAATGCTGGTGAGATCAAGGGAAAAGTGTTTGTGTTTAGTTCACATTCAGGAGTCGAAACCCTAAACCATCGTGTGTCGACAACACATATGTTTAAAGTCAAAAGGCTTAGATAAGGTAAAGAAAAATAAGTCTTTCCCCGGTGCAGTTGAGTTAAATAACGGAAGTACACTGATTTCAGCTGACTCTGTGAAAAGATCAGACAAAAATGAAAAGGTCAAATTTCTTCACGTAATGGGATAGGCTGTAAAGCACGCTTGTACAGTGCAGATTGGGCCCACACGGTGGCGCAGCGGTAGAGTTGCTGCCTCACGGCGCCGGAGACCCGGGTTCGATCCCGACCACGGGTACTGTCTGTACGGAGTTTGCTTGTTCCCCCTGTGACTTGCGTAGGTTTTATCCAAGATCTTCGGTTTCCTCCCACACTCCAAAGATGTACAGGTTTGTAGGTTAATTGGCTTGGTGTAAGTGTAAATTGTCCCTGGTGTGTGTAGGGTAGTGTTAGTGTGCGGGGATCGCTGGTCGTTGCGGACTCGATGGGCCGCAGGGCCTGTTTCCGCGCTGTATCTCTAAACTAAACTAAACTAAATTAAACTAAAGTGCTTCCAGGGAAGTGTACAGAAAGTGCACAAAATGGGATAAACTAGATGACTGTGTGGGAAGGAACTGCAGATGTCGGTTTAAACCGAAGATTGACGCAGAGTTCTGTAGTATCTCAGCGGGTCAGGCAGCATCTCTGGAGATAAAGGATGGGTGACGTTTCGGGTCGAGACCCTTCTTCAGGCTGCCAGATTACTCTTGGAAAGAGATGACACAGACTCAACAGCCACGAATAGGGTGGCACGGTTGCGCAGCGGTAGAGTTGCTGCCTCACAGCGCCAGAGACCCGAGTTCAATCCTGACTACGGGTGCTGTCTATATGGAGTTTGCACGTTCTCCCTGTGGCCGCGTGGGTTTTCTCCGGTTTCCTCCCACATCCCAATGACGTACAGGTTTGCTTCTTAATTGTTAATTGGCTTCTGTGAATTGTAAATTGTTGCTGTCGTGTGTGGGATAGTGTTGGTGTGCGGGGGGATCGCTGGTCGGTGTGGACTCAGTGGGCAGAGAGGCCTGTTTCCACGCTGTATCTCTAAAGTAAAGCCCACGCTGCAATAATTCATCCCTCGGTTGTTTTTCGGCTCAGGTTTAGGTTTATTGTTGTCAAGTGTACCGGGGTACAGGGAAAAGCTTTGTTTTGGAGGCGACAACAGTCAGATAGGATACACCACCACACGTAGATCCAGTCAGTCCAAAGTCAAGGGCAATAGCTAGAGCCAAGGGGAAGGGGGAGCGAAGAAGACTGAAAATAAACTTGTGAGCACTGCCCGGTCTAGCACGGGCTCTGGCCTCCCCACCATCGTAGGGATCTATCGGATTTAAACTAAAATAAACTCGATTTTGGCGACTGTGCTGTGTGCTACCCAGAATATAAACTCAAGAGTCACTGCCTCAAAAAGGCAGTCAACATCGTCAGAGACCCACACCACCCTGGCCACGCTCTCATCTCACCCCTGCCATCGGGAAGAAGGTACAGGAGCCTGAAAACTGTAAGGTCCAGGTTCAGGAACAGCTCCTTCCCCACAGCCATCAGGCTGTTAAACACTACAACCTCCAAATAAACTCTAAACTACATAGACTTGGGGGCATTGGTTTTGTCTTTATGCACTATTATTGTTTGTGTGTTTGTTTTATGTGTGTGTGTGTATGTATAAACATAACTAAATATATATATATAGATATGAACAAGGCTATATATAAATGTAACTATAGATAACTATACCTATATATATAGTATATGAACATGACTATATATATATATAGGATTGCAACCTTCACTTGGTCCGCCGTGTTTCGACGAATGCAATGAACCCGGCATGCACAATCAAATAAGATCAAATGGAACAAGTTGTCCTCCACCTTTAGGCAGTGCATGCCACACGCAGGAAGAAGAAGAAGATTTCTTCAGTTGTGCTGCTGCAAGTAAGAATGTCATTGTTCTAACTGGGACACATGACAATAAAACACATCTTGACTCTTGAGATATGGATTGAAGAATCTAGTTCTACATCTAGCAATGTGGTGTAGTGATGGTAAACGCGAGTGTCTAGCTGCAGATGGATGGTGGCCAGTGAAACTGTTGCCGATTTATGTTGGGGATCAAGACAGAAGCCTCCTCGTGGCGATCCCCATAAACGATGACACGATGCACTCTGTGGCGCGTCGGGCGGCCGCTTCTGCCGACATGTTCAACAGCGGCACTGTGTCATCTGGCACACGTGCGAACAAACAGATTTATACTCATTTCAAGTCAAGTCAAGTCACTTTTATTTATGTAGCACATTTAAAAATCAACTCTCGTTGGCCAAAGTCCTTTCAGGCAGTGTCATGCTCACCTTCTTCTAGCCTAAATTAGCTGATTTTTTTAAATTTGCATTGAAGCTATTTGTATAAAGGTGGATGTGGGGGGGGGGGTGGGGGAAGAACCACTGAGAACTTAAGGGGCTGTCCCACTATACGAGTTTACCCAAGAGTTCTCCCGAATTTAAAAAAAAATTCAAACTCGTGGTAAGTACGTAGAATGTACGTAGCGGGTATGTCAGAGCTCGGGGACGTCTCTTAGCGGCTCGTAACGCTAACGGCAAGTACTCGGGAAACGCAGTAAGCACGTGAAAATTTTTCAACATGCTGAAAAATGTCCACGAGTGCCCCGAGTACCTACGAGCGGTTATTCTCTGAGTTCGAATTGGGGGAAACGCGGGAGAACTCTTGAATTACCTCGTACAGTGGGACAGGCCCTTAAGGGGGATCACAAATGGAATGTGGTAAAAATGGTTAGTGTTAAAATGGGGCACTTTGGTAACGTTGTTGGTGCCCTTTCTGTGGCCCCTGTTTGCATACCTCGGGTGTGTAAAACAAAGAATCTCTCTGTGATTTGTCACATGTGACAATAAAGTTGTCATTCATTCATTCATTCATTCATTGCCAGGAACTAATGGGAATTTGCATTCCTGCAGAACTTGATCATATTTATTCATGTGTATTTTCGTATATAATGGTATATGGACACACTGATCTGTTCTGTAGTCAATGCCTACTATGTTCTGTTGTGCTGAGCAAAGCAGGAATGTCATTGTCCTGTCAGGGACACACGACAACAAACTCTCTTGACTTTGACTTTTCAAAACTTGGAACGAGAGGAGGACAGGAGTAAAGGTTTTGATAGTTCTTCATCTGTGAACTCCTTAAAGGATACCCTCCCCCACCCTGGCCGTTGTACTAGTTTTGAGATACAGTGCGGAATAAGGCCCGGCGAGTCCGCACCGACCAGCGACCCCCCCACACTAACACTATCCTACACACACCAAGTCAAGTCAAGTCAAGAGAGTTTATTGTCATGTGTCCCAGATAGGACAAAGAATTTCTTGCTTGCTGCAGCACAACAGAGTATTGTAAGCATAACACAGAACAGTTCAGTCTGTTTATATAGCATAGGCCATATATATATATATGTGCAATAAAGTGCAATGTTTAAGGAGGAACTGCAGATGCTGGAAAATCGAAGGTAGACAAAAGTGCTGGAGAAACTCAGCGGGTGAGGCAGCATCTATGGAGTGAAGGAATAGGCAACGTTTCGGGCCAAAGCCAGACTGATGTGAAAGTGCAATAGGCTGTTATAGTTCAGAGTTTGTTTGATGGCGAGTTTAATAGCCTGATGGCTGCTCATGAACCTGGAAGAATGAATGAATATGAATGAATACGTTTATTGGCCAAGTATTCACATACAAGGAATTTGCCTTGGTGCTCCGCCCGCAACTGACAACGACATACCATGACAGTTAGGTATGACATATAAAACATTAAACATTAATAATAAAACATCATTGATTAAACATGTGAATTAAGTACTCAGGCTCCTGTACATTCTACCAGATGGCAGCGGTGAGATGAGTGTGTGGCCAGGATGGTGTGGGTCCTTGGCAGCCTTTTTGAGGCAGCTACTCATTTTTTACAGGACAATTTTTACATTTACACCAAGCCAATTTACCTACAAAACCTGTGTAACTGGTTCTCATCCAGCCCACAGCTAACAAAGTCCTGTTTCCTTTATCATCCTTACCTTTTTTGTGTATCTTCCATTCATTTGTTTTACATCTCTCTACATCACCGTCTATATCTCTCGTTTCACTTTCCCCCGACTCTCAGTCTGAAGAAGGGTCTCGACCCAAAACGTCACCCACTCCTTCTCTCCAGAGATGCTGCCTGACCCGCTGAGTTACTCCAGCTTTTTGTGTCTTTTTGTGTATTGTGTGCAAAATCATGAGAGGAATTGATCGGGTAGACACACAGAGTCTCTTGCCCAGAGTAGGGGAATCAAAAACCAGAGGGCATAGGTTTCAAAGTCAAAGTCAATTTTATTCGTCACATCCACCCGAAGGTGCAGTGAAATGAATTTGCCAGCAGCGATACACTTAAAAAGAGAACACACAATACACAATAAGATTTAACACAAATGTCCACCACAGCATTCTTCACTGGGGTGGAAGGCAAGTGAAAAGGGAAAGTTTTTACAGGAATCTGAGGGGTAACATATTCAAATTAAGGGTGGTTGGTGTATGGGGTAACATATTCAAATTAAGGGTGGTTGGAACAAGCAGCCGGAGGAGGTATAGGGGGCAACTACAGATGCTGCTTTAAACCGAAGATAGACACAAAAAGTAACTCTGCGGGTCAGGCAGCATCTCTGGAGGGAAGGAATGTGTGACGTTTCGGGTCAAGACTCTTCTTCAGAGATCCTTCTTTCTGGGTGTGACGAAGGATCTCGACCCTTAAACGTCATCTATTCCTTTTCTCCAGAGATGCTGCCTGACCCGCTGAGTTACTCCAGTGTGTGTGTCTAGCTGCCAGAGGAGGTAGTTGAGGCGGGGGCTATCGCGATGTTTTAAGGGCCTGTCCCACTTGGAAGTCATTTGCGAGTCACGCAGGTGGCGGACGAAGATTTTGTGAATCCCAGAATCGTGGGGCGCCGCGTGCGACCCCGCATCACTGCCTACGTCACCACGTCTCACCACGCGCCATGCGCACGTCACGTGCGTGTCGTGTGTCGTGATGCGTAAATGATGTAGTGTAAATTACGGCCCTTAAGTAACAATTAGATAGGCACATGGATAGGACAGGTTTAGAGGGATATGGGCCAATCGCAGGACTAGTGTCGCTGGGACATGT
>CM069138.1:4479044-4533244 GCA_035221665.1 Okamejei kenojei
TATTCCTTCCCTCCAGAGATGCTGCCCGTCGCGCTGAGTTACTCCAGCATTTTGTGTCTAACTTTGATTTAAACCAGCATCTGCAGTTTTTTTCCGACACACTTGATGGTCATCCCGCTGGGGTGTAAGCTGCCCAAGCGAAATATGAGGTGCTGCTCCTCCAATTTGCGCTGGGCCTCGCTCTGACAACGGAGGAGGCCCAGGACAGAAAGGTCAGTGTGGGAATGGGAGGGGGAGTTGAAACGCTGAGCCACCGGGAGATCAGGTAGGTGTAGGCGGAATGAGCGGAGGTGTTCGGCGAAGTGATTGCCGATCCTGCGCTTGGTCTCACCGATATATAGGATTATAGGTAACAGGTGGAACAGGTGATGGTTTTGTGTTGATGTTATTCCACTCCACATGGGAAATTAACGGTGGATTCCTCTGGCAGGGAAGGGTTTTGCTGCCTAAAATAATGTTTCCATTTACCGTTTACAGTTTAGTTTATTGCCACGTGTACCGAGGTACAGTGAACAGCTTTTGTTGCGTGCTATCCAGTCAGCGGAAAGACAATACATGATTACAATCGAGTCATTTACAGTGTACAGATAGAAGAAATGTTGCTGCCGGAGTAGAGATTCATGGGCCTGTCCCACTTGGGCGGCTCTTTAGTTGACTAGTTTTAATGGAATTCACCTACGCCAACTGGCGACAACCTACGACAGCAAAAATTGTCGCCACTGTCCTCCTTTATGTTTACAATGCCCTTAATGGGCTTGCCCCCACCTACATCAAAAGCCTGCTCACCACCTCCAGGTCCCTTAGATCGGCCGACTTGGGGTTACTGGACATCCCGCGGTCTAGGCATAATACAGGGGCGACCGACCGCGCCTTAGCGGTTGCAGCTCCTAGACTGTGGAACAGCATCCCTCTTCCCATCAGAACTGCCCCCTCCATCAACTCCATTAAGTTGAGACTTAAAACTCATCTCTACTCCCAAGCCTTTCTTGATGTCATCTGAGGGAGGGCTATATGTCTGTATTTATGTATGTACTTAATGTATGAACCACTGTTGTATAACGTTAGTACCTCCACCAATGTAAAGCACTTTGGCCAACGAGAGTTGTTTTTTAAATGTGCTATAGAAATAAAAGTGACTGGACTTGACTTGGCGAAGAATTTTCAACAAGTTGAAAATTTTGCGGCAGTTCCCAAAAAAATCGCCCAAGTGGGACAGGCCCATTACGAGTGTGGAGCGATTGAAATTTGTGATTGTAGGTCTGCTTCTGCGGCAGGCTCGCTAATAGTCGCCTTGGTCGGGCGGCATCCCGGAAGCAGGAATGTTAATCCAAAAAAACCAGTGGGAATGGGGAACTGGACAAAGTTCCGTGAATGGGGTTTTTCGCATTATCTTCAACTCAATGTGAAATAGATTCCTCAAGTCGCACGTTAGGCAGCGCAGAACCAGGCACGTCTCTGCCTACCGAGTCTGCACCGTCAAGTTTCTCCCCGTACACTAACACTCTCCTACACACTACGCCCAATTTGCGATTGTTGCAACAAAGCCACTTCACCAACAAACCTGCACGTCTTTAGAGTGCGGGAGGAAACTGGGTTTAGTGCAGGGGTCAGGGGTTAAGGGGAGAAGGCAGGAGAATGGGGTGAGGAGGGAGAGATAGATCAGCCATGATTGAATGGCGGAGTAGACTCGATGGGTCGAATGGCCCAATTCTGCTCCTATCACGTTTGAACTTGTGAACTTTCTATAGGAATTGTTTCACTCATCATTATTCGAAAGAGCGGCACAGTGGCTCAGCGGTAGAGTCGCTGCCTCACAGCGCCAGAGCTACAGGTTCAATCCTGACCAGGGGCACTGTCTGCGCCGAATTTGTATGGTCTTCCCGTGACCTGCGTGGGTTTTCTCCGGGTGTTCCGGCCTCCCCCCACACTCCAAAGACGTACAGGTGTGTAGATTAATTGGTTTGGTACAAGTGTAAAATTGTCCCTAGTGTGTGTAGGGTAGTGTTAGTGTGCGGGCATCGCTGGTCGGCACGGACTCGGTGGGCCGATGGGCCTGATTCCATGCTGTTTCTATAAACTAAACTAAACAAGTACTAAACTAAACTGAGTACTTACAGGGAAGCGTACAGATACTTGTAGGAGCAACAATGAAGGCCTGTTAGGGCCTGTTTCCGTGCTGTATCTCCAAACTAAACTATAAAGGTACACAGATAAGACAGGTTTGGAGGAATATGGACCAAACACAGGCAGGTGGTACTGGTGTAGATGGGTCATGTTGGCAATTTGGGCTGAAGGGCCTGTTTCCACACTGTATCACACTATATATATGAGTTAGATAGAGCTCTTAAAGATAGCGGAGTCAGGGGATATGGGAACTGACAATAGATAATAGACAATAGGTGCAGGAGTAGGCCATTCGGCCCTTCGAGCCACCACTGCCATTCAATGTGATCATGGCTGATCATCCCCAATCAGTACCCCGTTCCTGCCTTCTCCACATATCCCCTGACTCCGCTATCTTTAAGAGCCCTACCTAGCTCTCTCTTGAAAGCATCCAGAGAACCCGCCTCCACCGCCCTCTGAGGCAGAGAGTTCCACAGACTCACCACACTCTGTGAGAAAAAGTGTTTCCTCATCTCTGTTCTAAATGGCTTACTCCTTATTCTTAAACTGTGGCCCCTGGTTCTGGACTCCCCCAACTGAGATGAGGAAAAACGTTTCACCCAGAGAGTTGTGAATCTGTGGAATTCTCTGCCACAGAAGGCAGTGGAGGCCAATTCACAGGATGTTTTGAAGAGAGAGTTAGATGTAGCTCTTAGAGCGAACGGAATTAAGGGATATGGGGAGAAGGCAGGAACGGGGTACTGATTGTGGATGATCAGCCATGATCACAGTGAATGGCGGTGCTGGCTCGAAGGGCCGAATGGCCTACTCCTGCACCGATTGTCTATTGTCTATTGTTTATGTCTCTATGATTCTCAACTAAACTGAGACTCAATTACGGGTGGAAAATAGCAAAGGAAGGTTGCTGACCTCCCAGAGTGAGTGACTCACTCACCAATGTGAATATGACACCTCTTCAAACGCTCAGGGTTATCAGGCTAATCCAGGCCGAACCTGAAATAGGAGTCACGCTGGGCGCTGGGTTAGATGTGCAAGTGACATTAAAGGCTGGACAGGGAGGGATGGGTGGAGCGGCAGCTTTCAGATGTCTCCAACAGCCCTCTCTTCCAATGCACCTGCTCACAGGCAACACGCAGTATCTCTGGGAACCTGTCATACTGACTCATGCAACGACTGGCTCGACTGGGCTTGTCTTCAACGGAATTTAGAAGGACGAGAGGGGATCTTATAGAAACACGTAAAATTCTTGGAGGATTGGACTGGATGCAGGAAAAATGTTCCCCATGTCGGGAGAGCCCAGAGCCAGGGGTCACACAGTTTAAGAATAAGGGGTCGGCCATTTAGGACTGAGATGAGGAGAAACTTTTTCACCCAGAGGGTTGTGAATCTGTGGAATTCTCTGCCACAGAAGGCAGTGGAGGCCGATTCACTGGATGTTTTCAAGAGAGAGTTAGATTTTGCTCTTAGGGCTAACGGAATCAAGGGATGTGGGGGAAAAAGCGGTAACAGGGTATTATAGACAATAGACAATAGACAATAGGTGCAGGAGTAGGTCATTCGGCCCTTCGAGCCAGCACCGCCATTCAATGTGATCATGGCTGATCATCCACAATCAGTACCCCGTTCCTGCCTTCTCCCCATATCCCCTGACTCCGCTGTCTTTAAGAGCCCTATCTAGCTCTCTCTTGAAAGTATGGAGAGAACCGGCCTCCACCGCCCTCTGAGGCAGAGAATTCCACAGACTCATAACTCTCTGTGTGAAAACGCTCTGTACTGATTTTAGATGATCAGCCATGATCGTGCTGGTCCGAAGGGTCAAATGGCCTACTCCTGCACCTATTGTCTATGTTTCTATATTTCTGTGCTTTAAGCCCGCTCCACGGCAAGCCCTAAGGTATAAATCTAATCCTCCCGATCGGCAAGTTTACAAGTCGCCCAAATCCTCTTGATAAAACCTCTGCCTCACTCCGGAACAGAGGACGATGATGGTTTTTTTTTTGAAGGGCTGGTTAGAATTATTCCCACTGTCAGATGTTATTAACATTTGCTGTGCCTGGTGTATTAGTGAAGCGTTTTCTTCATGTTAATTCTCTGCGGGGTTGGCAGCTCTAGTTCCCCTGATTGGCACTGATTTTTTCTGTCAGTATAAACATGTTTATCAGCTTTGTGAGAAAGAGATCGCAGTTGGTATTTTGATTTAATACTGTCAAGGGGGGGTATTACCAGTGTCCAAGAAGGAACTGCAGGTGCTGGAAAATCGAAGGTAGACAAAAGTGCTGGAAAAACTCAGAAGGTGCGGCAGCATCTAAGGAGCGAAGGAATAGGTGACGTTTCGGGCCGAAACCCTTCTTCAGGCTGGTTATTACCAGCGCAGGAATGCTTATCTGATAACATAGCCATGATGATCCGTTAAGTTGTCTTAAGGTTGTAAGGGATAGTAGTGTAATTAGGCCATTCGGCCCATTGAGTCTACTCCGCCATTCAATCATGGCTGATCTATCTCTCCCTCCTAACCACATTCTCCTGCCTTCTCCCCAGAACTCCTGACACCCGTACTAATCAAGAATCTATCTATCCCTGCCTTAAAAATATCCACTGACATGGCCTCCACAGCCTTCTGTGGCAAAGTATTCCACAGATTCACCACCCTCTGACTGAAGAAATTCCTCTTCATCCCCACCCTAAAAAAAAGTCCTTTAATTCTGAGGCTGTGACCTCTAGTCCTAGGCTCTCCCACTAGTGGAGACATCCTCCCCACATCCACTCTATCCAAGCCTTTCTGTATATACTACTATACTACTGCACATACTATTCTGTGCGTTTCAATGAGGTCCCCCCTCATTCTACTAAACTCCAGCGAGTACAGGCCCAGTGCTGTCAAACGCTCATCATATGCTAACCCACTCATTCCTGGGATCATTCTCGTAAACCTCCTCTGGACCCTCTCCAGAGCCAGCACGTCCTTCCTCAGATGTGGTGCCCAAAATTGCTCGTAATATTCCAAATAGGGAACTCCAACGTTCCCCACTGTGTAACACTAGCGGGTGTAAGAAGATCAACTCAGCATCTGAGACACTGCCAATGTGACTGGGATTTACATCCAGCCCCGCACAAAATAACACAAAGCAACAATACCATTTAAAGAGTAACTCAGCGGGACAGGCAGCATCTCTAGTGGGAAGCGAACGTTTCTCAGAAGCTTTTTCCTGTACCTCAGTACAGGTGACAATAAACTAAATTGAACTGTTTAAGAAAGAACTGCAGATGCTGGAAAAATCGAAGGTAGACAAAAATGCTGGAGAAACTCAGCGGGTGAGACAGCATCTATGTGGAGCGAAGGAATAGGTGACGTTTCGGGTCGAGACCCTTCTTCGAACTCCATGTGCAGAGAACATACTGACTGGTTTAGAAACTCGATCGCCTAAGTCTAAAGACGGGTCTCGACCCGAAACGTCACCTTTCCTTCACTCCATAGATGCTGCCTCACCCGCTGAGTTTTTCCAGCATTTTTATCTACCTTCATCTAAACTGAACTGAACTGTATCCGGTCCAGACCCTTTTTAAAAAAGCTGAAGGGTCTATCCATTATCCATTCGTTATCCATTCAGTTCAGTTCAGTTCGGTTTAGTTTATTGTCACGTGTACCGAGGTACGGTGAAAAGCTTTTCAGCAGCTTGTCCTTCTCTCCAGACATGCTGCCTGGCCTACTGAGTTACTCCAGCACTCTGTGTCTATTTTTGGTATAAACCACCATCTGCTGGCTCGAAGGGCCGAATGGCCTACTCCTGCACCTATTGTCTATTGTCTGCTGCATTTTTATTCTGCTCAATGCTATTTAGAAGATATTTAAAGAGTGAAATGTGTCATGTTTTTATGACACCACAAGTCTGCTCTGAAACATTGCTGTCTTGCTTGGACAGAGATTGTGGATATGCAAGGTGGAGGTGCTTGGACAGAGATTGTGATATGCAGCGGTTAGAGTTGCTGCCTCACGGCGCCAGAGACCCGTGCTCCATCCTGACCACGGGAACTGTCTGTGCGGAGTTTGCACGTTCTCCCCTCTTGACCTGCGTGGGTTTTCTCTCGGTGCTCCCGTTTCCTCCCACACTCCAAAGACGTACAGGTTTTGTAGGTTAAATTTGACTTTGGTGAAAATTGTAAATTGTCCCTAGAGCGCGCAGGATAGCGTGTGTTAGTGTGCGGGGATCAGCGAAGGGCCCGTTTGCGCGCTGTATCTCTAAACTAAACTAAACTAAACTAAAGTAGGTAATTGAAACGTTAATGCCAGTAGATGCCAATTTTCGATAGGAAGTAGTTAAAACAGTTAAGGAACTTGAGATCAGCTTGAGATTTGCAGGAAGTTCTAGTTGGGGAGGTTGGGACCCATTCAGAAAAAAATTGAAAAATCTTTGACTCTTCCCCTACGATGCCTTAATGTCCCAAGACCGTTCCAACAATATCAACTTGGCGACGTACCCGCTACGTATTCATGCTTACCACATGAGATTGATTTTAAGAAGGAACTATCGAAGGTTTAAACTCAGCGGGGAGACAGCTCTATGAATAGGTGACGTTTCGGGTCACCCTTCTTCGGAATGATGTTGTCGAGTGTGGTGATCGTAAAATGTGGGTGCTTCAGAGATACAACGCAGAAAACAGGCGCATCGGCCAACGAGTGCACACCGTCCTGCGATCGCCCCGTGCACTTATGGGCCTGGTAGAGAGTTTGCACTGATTCGAACTCGGAGATTTGTGAGCTCGTAGGTACTCGGGGCTCTCGATGGACATTTCCGCAACGTTGAGAAAATCTTCACGACTCTTTCCGAGCCGCTGAGACGTCCCGAGCTCCGAGCTACGTACATTCTAGTGCTTACCACGAGTTTGATTTTTTTTTAAAGGGAGAGCTCTTGGGTGAACTTTTACACTAAGATCCTTAGGGTGCTTCAGAGATACAACGCACAAACAATATCCCACCCACTGAATAGTGTAAGGCCTGGAGAGAGTGGGTGTGGAGAGGGTGCTTAAAAAACAAAACATTTTACTGTAGAAACATAGAAACATAGAAATATAGAAAAATAGGTGCAGGAGTCGGCCATTCGGCCCATCGAGCCAGCACCGCCATTCAATACGATCACGGCTGATCATCCAAAATCAGTACCCCGTTCCTGCTTTCTCCCCATATCCCTTGATTCCGTTAGCCCTAAGAGCTAAATCTAACTCTCTCTGGCAAACATCCAGTGAATTGGCCTCCACTGCCTTCTGTGGCAGAGAATTCCACAGATTCACAACTCTCTGGGTGAAACAGTTTTTCCTCATCTCAGTCCTAAATGGCCGACCCCTTATTGTTAAACAAGCCCAGTCGACCCATCATATGTCAGTCCCATCATCCTGGGAATTAACCAGGGTACCAAGGTACATGTGACAATAAAATAGCATTGATCATTAAATCACTAGTGGGAGGGCCTTGGACCGGAGGTCATAGCCTCAGAATCAACGGGCGTACTTTTAGAAAGGAGATGAGGAGGAATTTCTTTAGCCAGAGGGTGGTGAGTCTGTGTGAATCATTGCCTCAGATGGATGTGTTCAGTTAAAGGCAATGAATATTTTTAAAGCAGAGATAGATAGATTCTTGATTAGTGCGGGTTGTCAGAGGTTATGGGGAGGAGGCAGGAGAATGGGGTTAGGAGGGAGAGATAGATCAGCCATGATTGAATGGCAGAGTAGACTAGGTGGGTCGAATGGCCTAATTCTGGTCCTATCACTTATAAACATATGAATGTAAACATAGAAACATAGAAACTTAGAAAATAGGTGCAAGAGGAGGCCATTCAGCCCTTCGAGCCAGCACCGCCATTCATTGTGATCATGGCTGATCGTCCCCTATCAATAACCCGTGCCTGCCTTCTCCCCATATCCCTTGACTCCACTAGCCACTAGAGCTCTATCCAACTCTCTCTTAAATCCATCCAGTGACTTGGCCTCCACTGCCCTCTGTGGCAGGGAATTCCATAAATTCACAACTCTCTGGGTAAAAATGTTTTTTCTCACCTCAGTCTTAAATGACCTCCCCCTTTATTCTAAGACTATGGCCCCTGGTTCTGGACTCGTCCAACATTGGGAACATTTTTCCTGCATGTAGCTTGTCCAGTCCTTTCATAATTTTATAATAAGGTTCACCAGACTGATTACAAACCTAAAGCATACGGCATTAGGGGTTCAGTATTGATGTGGATAGAGAACTGGCTGGCAAGCAGGAAGCAAAGAGTAGGAGTAAACGGGTCTTTTTCACAATGGCAGGCAGTGACTAGTGGGGTACCGCAGGGCTCAGTGCTGGGACCCCAGCTATTTACAATATACATTAATGATCTGGATGTGGGAATTGAAGGCAATATCTCCAAGTTTGCGGATGACACTAAGCTGGGGGGCAGTGTTAGCTGTGAGGAGGATGCTAGGAGACTGGAAGGTGACTTGGATAGGTTGGGTGAGTGGGCAAATGTTTGGCAGATGCAGTATAATGTGGATAAATGTGAGGTTATCCACTTTGGTGGCAAAAAACAGGAAAGCAGACTATTATCTAAATGGTGGCCGATTAGGAAAAGGGGAGATGCAACGAAACCTGGGTGTCATGGTACACCAGTCATTGAAAGTAGGCATGCAGGTGCAGCAGGCAGTGAAAAAAGCGAATGTATGTTGGCTTTCATAGCAAAAGGATTTGTGTATAGGAGCAGGGAGGTTCTACTTCAGTTGTACAGGGTCTTCGGTGAGGACCACACCTGGAGTATTGCGTACAATTCTGGTCTCCAAATCTGAGGAAGGACATTATTGCCATAGAGGGAGTGCAGAGAAGGTTCACCAGACTGATTCCTGGGATGTCAGGACTGTCTTATGAAGAAAGACTGGATAGACTCGGTTTATACTCTCTATAATTTAGGAGATTGAGAGGGGATCTTATAGAAACTTACAAAATTCTTAAGGGGTTGGACAGGCTAGATGCAGGAAGATTGTTCCCGATGTTGGGGAGGTCCAGGACGAGGGGTCACAGCTTAAGGATAAGGGGGAAATCCTTTAGGACCGAGATGAGAAGGACTTTTTCACACAGAGAGTGGTGGGTCTCTGGAACTCTCTGCCATAGAGGGTAGTGGAAGCCAGTTCATTGGCTATATTTAAGAGGGAGTTAGATGTGGCCCTTGTGGCTAAGGGGATCAGGGGGCATGGAGAGAAGGCAGGTACGGGATACTGAGTTGAATGATCAGCCATGATCATGTTGAATGGTGGTGCAGGCTAGAAGGGCCAAATGTCCTACTCCTGCACCTAATTTTTATGTTTCTATGTTTCTATATGTTTCTATAAGATCCCCCCTCAACCTTCTAAACTCCAGTGAATACAAGCCTAATCTTTTCAATATTTCCTCATATGACAGTCCCGCCATCCCAGGGATCAATCTCGTGAACGTATTGGGACAACTCAAGGGGATAGGTTTGCAAGGTGCCCGAGAGGAGGAGAGAGAGGCAAAGAGGCTGAGGGGAGGATCTTTCTCTTCTAGCTAGCTACAGATATGACCTTTAGCAACAGAGGATAGAAATCAGGATGTGGATCATCATCATTATCATCCTCATCATCATCCTCATCATCGTTGAAAACATCAACGGGCAAGGTTCCTTACGATGCCGTGTACGACAGTGATCGCAACTTCTACTGAAGTGTGGATGTCCGTTGGCTCGCTAGGAGCTCATCCGCCCTTTGACAGGTCTTGTTTCTGGTCCTGCTGGGGGTCCACAGAAGATGAATATAATTAAAGAGGAGGGATTTGAATGCAAAGATAAAAATGTTAAAATCCAAGAATTTTCCAATCAGGAGTCAATGTAGGTAATTTAGTTCCTTCCATAGATGCTGCTGCACCCGCTGAGTTTCACCAGCATTTTTGTCTACCTGCAATTTAGTTTAATTTAGTTTAGTTTGGTTTGGAGATATAGCACGGAGATAGGCCCTTCGGCCCACCGAGTCCGTGCCGACCATCGATCACCCGTTCACATTAGTTCTATGTTCTCCCACTTTCTCATCCACTCCCAACACAATGGGCCCAATTAACCTACAAATCTGCACGTCCTTGGGCTGTGGGAGGAAACCGGAGCGCCCGGAGAAAACCCACGCGGGTCACGGGGAGAACGTGCAAACTCCGTACAGACAGCGCCCGTAGACAGGATGGAACCTGGGTCTCTGGCGCTGTGAGGCGGCAACTCTACCGCTGCGCCTCCGTGCCACCATCAATTTTATATTCATTCACAGGATAAGTTGTCCAACTGCCCTGGAATGGAATAGCTTGCTGGGTTACTTCAACGAACAATTAAAGGGCCTGTCCCACTGCACGAGGTAATTTGTGGTAATTGAGAGCAAGCGCAGGCTTGGCGATCATTTCGCCGAACACCTCCGCTCGGTCCGCATTTACCAACCTGATCTCCCGGTGGCTCAGCACTTCAACTCCCCCTCCCATTCCGAATCCGACCTTTCTGTCCTGGGCCTCCTCCATGCCAGAGTGAGTCCCACCGTAAATTGGAGCAGCAGCACCTCATATTCCGCTTGGGTATTTTACACCCCAGCGGTATGAAGATTGATTTCTCCAATTTCAGGTAATCCCTGCTTTCTCGTCCCCTTCCCAGCTCTCCCACAGCCCACTGTCTCCGCCTCTTACTTTCTTCCTCCCCCCCCCCCCCCCTCACCCTCACATCAGTCTGAAGAAGGGTCTCGACCCGAAACGTCGCCTATTTCCTTTGCTCCATAGATGCTGCTGCACCCATTGAGTTTCTCCAGCACTTTTGTCTACTTGAGGTAATTCAAGAGTTCTCCCAAGTTTCCCCTGATTCGAACTCGGAGAATTACGGTAATGGCCGCTCGTAGGTACTCGGGGCTCTCGTGGACATTTTTCAACGTGTTGAAAAAACTTCACGAGCTTACCGCGTTTCCCGAGTACCTGCCGTTAGCGTTACGAGCCGCTAAGAGACGTCCCCGAGCTCCGACATACCCGCTACGTACATTCTACGTACTTACCACGAGTTTGATTTTTTTTTTAAACTCGGGAGAGCTCTTGGGTAAACTCAATAAAAAGAAAAGTAGGCCACTTAGCCCTCCGAACATATTCCGTCATCCAATACAATGAGACTTAACAAAGATGGACACAAAATGTTGGAGTAACCCAGCGGGTCAGGCAGCATCTGTGGAGAGAAGAAATAGGTGACGTTTCGGGTCGAGACCTTTCTTCAGACGGTTTGTGACCAATTGTCCAACATTCTCCTCATCCCCCATCCACAGAATTGCTTGACACCTCCAATCTCTCGGTCCTCAACTATGTTTCTTCAGAGGGCTTAGAAACGGGTGACTTAGTATTTGGAACGTCAGCTTGGTTTCCTGAGATTATGCAGAGGCAAACAACCATTATATTGTTGGTTAAAGTACACAGCTGGCTTTTATTTCGAAAATTCAAATTTCAGAAGTTCCTGGCCAATATTTATCTCCCCCCCCACCCCGACAACATCATACTAAATAAAAGCAGAAGACCTGTTTATTGCAACAGCGTGTCGTGGGAGTTTGTGGTTTGTATGTTGGCTACTGTTTTTTTTAACTATATTACAACAATAAACACAAATGATAACATAAAATTGGCCGAGAGGCTCTTTGGAACACCCAGAGTTTGTGACAGGTCATACAAGACTACTATTTTCTTTGTTTTCAGAGTAAGTCTATTACAACAGCTCTGCCCGGGGTTGCTACTGCTCTCCCACAGGCTTGCAGCTTGTATCATTCATGTTCATAAGTGATTGGAGCAGAATTAGGCCATTCGGCCCATCAAGTCTCGACTCCGCCATTCAATCACGGCTGATCTATCTCTCCCTCCTAACCCCATTCTCCTGCCTTCTCCCCATAACCTCTGACACCCATACTGATCAAGAATCTATCTACATAACTCTGCCTTGAATATATGAATGCAGGAAAAATGTTCCCAATGTTGGGCGAGTCCAGAACCAGGGGCCACAGTCTTAGAATAAAGGGGAGGTCATTTAAGACTGAGGTGAGAAAAAGCTTTTTCACCCAGAGAGTTGTGAATTTATGGAATTCCCTGTCACAGAGGCCAGTGGAGGCCAAGTCAATGGATGGACTTAAGAGAGAGTTAGATAGAGCTCCAGGGGCTAGTGGTCAAGGTATATGGGGAGAAGGCAGGCACGGGTTATTGATAGGGGAAGATCAGCCATGATCACAATGAATGGCGGTGCTGGTTCGAAGGGCCGAATGGCCTCCTCCTGCACCTATTTTCTATGTTTCTATGTTTCTATGTTTCTATGTCCACTGACCTGGCCTCCACAGCCTTCTGTAACAAAGAATTCCACAGATTCACCACCTTCTGATTAAATAAAATTCTCCTCATCTCCTTCCTAAAGGAAGATCCTTTAATTCTGAGGCTGTGACCTCTGGTGCTAGACTCTCCCTCCAGTGGAAACATCCTCTCCACATCCATGCTATCCAAGTCTCTCACTAGTCGGTACGTTTCAATGAGGTCCCCCCTCCACTACAGTATTGTCTACACACTGCCTTCCTCAGGTACAAGACATACAGTTTATAGACAGGAGTTTCTTCTCTTTGGGCTTTTACATTACTGACCTGCTGAACACCTCATGCCTTTCCAAACCATTCTAAAGCAGAGAGCTTATGTTTACAGTCGAATTAAGTAAAGTCACAAGAAGGGTCTTGGAGCGAAACATCACCTGTTCTTTTTATAGAGTCATAGAGTGATACAGTGTGGAAACAGGTCCTTCGGCCCAACTCGCCCACACCGGCCAACAATATCCCAGCTCCACTAGTCCCACCTGCCTGCACTAAGTCCATATCCCTCCAAACCTGTCTAACTGTTTCAATTGGTACCTCAGTGGCAGCTCTCCATACACCCACCCCCCTTTCTGTGAGAACGTACCTCAGGTTCTTATTAAATCTTTTCCCCTTCACCTTGACCTGTGTTCTGGTCCTCGAATCCCTTACTCTGACCTCTCTGACCTCCCTACCATCGAGGGGATCTACCACAGTTCGCTGCCTCAAAAAGCTGGCAGCATCATCAAGGACCACACCACCCTGGCCACACACTCATCTCCCGCTGCCTTCAGGTAGAGGTACAGGAGCCTGAAGACTACCTCAGAAATCTGAACGGTATTATATATATATATTCAATGGTATATGGACACACTGATCTGTTATGTATTATTTATGCCCTATTGTTGCGCTGATAGGAAAGCAATAATTTAATTGTCCTATCTGGGACACTTGACAATAAACTCTCTTGAATCTTGAATCTGGGTAAAAGACTCTGTGCATCTACCCAATCTATTCCTCTCATGATTTTGTTCATCTCTATAAGATCTCCCCTCACCCTCCTGCACTCCATGGAATTGAGAACCCAGCCTACTCAACCTCTCCCTGTAGCTCACGCCCTCTAGTCCGGCAACACCCTCGTAAATCTTTTCTGAACCCTTTCAAGCTCGACAATATCTTTTAAGTTCTTATAAAATCTTTCCCCCTTCACCTTAAACCTATGCCTTTCATCTCATGCCCTTTCCAAACTATACCAAGGCAGAGACGTTATGTTTACGATGTTTAGAAGGGCACACTTAGGTTGCCTCTCATATTCTGTAGGGCGCAAGTAAATAAGGATGTTGGCTGAAGAGAGAATTTACTGGGTGGCAAGAGGATTCATCATGATGAGTGATATTTTTTCTACAAAGACTCACAGAGGTCAAAGATCCGGGTTCAATCCTGACCTCGGGTTACTGTCCATGTGGTAGTTTGCACGTTCTCCCTGTGGCTGCGTGGGAGTGTGATCGATAATAGACACAGAATGCTGGAGCAACTCAGCGGGTCTCTGGAGAGAAGGAATGGGGGACGTTTCGGGCGGAGACCCTTCTTCAGACTGAGATTCAGGGGAAAGGGAAACGAGAGATATAGACGGTGATGCAGAGAGATATAGAACAAATGAATGAAAGATACGCAAAAAAAGCAACAATGATGAACAAAACAGGCCGTTGTTAGCTGTTTGCTGGGTGAAAACGAGAAGCTGGTGCGATTGAGTGGGGGAGGGATGGAGAGAGAGGGAATGCAGGGGTTACTTGAAGTTAGAGAAATCGATATTCATACCTGTAGGAAAGAACTGCAGATGCTGGTTTAAATCGAAGGTAGACACAAAATGCTGGACAGGTAGCACAGTTGGAGAGAAGGAATGGGTGAGGTTTCGGGTTGAGACCCGTCTTCAGACGTGATCGATAGTCCTCGTGGACTCGGTGGGCCAAAGGGCTGGTTTCATAGAAACATAGAAACATAGAAAATAGGTGCAGGAGGAGGCCATTCGGCCCTTCGAGCCAACACCGCCAGTCACTGGCTGATCGTCCCCCATCAATACAACGTTTCCTTGCTGTGTCTTTCAACACTAGAACGGTTCTGGATCATACTTAATAAATTTGAGAAGGGAAGAACAGCAATGCACCAAGTTGACAAATCCCGAAGCAGAGATTCATAATGACTGAGGATAAACCCAGAACATCACCCATTCCTTCCCGGGATGTCGGGCATGTTGGCCTTTATAACAAGAGGAAACTTATACAGGAGCAAAGAGATCCTTCTGCAGTTGCACAGAGCCTTAGTGAGGCCACACCTGGAGTATTGTGTGCAGTTTTGGTCCCCTAATTTGAGGAAGGACATTCTTGCTATTGAGGGAGTGCAGCGTAGGTTCACAAGGTTAATTCCCGGGATGGCGGGACTGTCATATTCTGAGAGAATGGAGCAGCTGGGCTTGTACACTCTGGAGTTTAGAAGGACGAGAGGAGGTCTTATTGAAACATATGTTTGTTAAGGGTTTGGACACGCTAGAGGCAGGAAACATGTTCCCGATGTTGGGGGAGTCCAGAACCAGGGGCCACAGTTTAAGAATAAGGGGTAAGCCATTTAGAACGGAGATGAGGAAACACTTTTTCACACAGAGAGTTGTGAGTCTGTGGAATTCTCTGCCTCAGAGGGCGGTGGAGGCCGGTTCTCAGGATACTTTCAAGAGAGAGCAAGATAGGGCTCTTAAAGATAGCGGAGTCAGTGGATATGGGGAGAAGGCAGGAACGGGGTACTGATTGGGGATGATCAGCCATGATCACATTGAATGGCGGTGCTGGCTCGAAGGGCCGAATGGCCTCCTTCTGCACCTATTGTCTGTTGTCTGTTGTGCCCAGAGATGCTGCCTGTCCCGCTGAGTTGCCCCAGCTTTTCGTGTCTACTTTTGGTTTAAACCAGCATCTGCAGTTCCTCCTTAACCATTTTGCTGACTGACGTGTGAGAGACTTGGACAAGAGAGGAGATCAAACAAGGTAGACTGAAGTAAATGAGGCACAAATGGAAAAATAGTGAGGGCAGGATAGAGACGTATGGAAATGACCCGTGACCAATGCCAGAGTATCAAGCAATAAGCTATAATCTGTATACTGAGTTAGAGGGGAGCTCGGAGGCATGAGCACTGAGGGCCTAATGTAGAATTAGTTCCAGTGCACAGTCAGAATGCATAAAGGTAGCCAAATCAGGTTACGGCTGACATAAATCACTGATACGTTTCTGACAATCAGTTTATATTTTGAATTGTTTTTTTTGGGGGGCAAGCAAAAAAAAACTAAAAGTGACCCATTAAACTCAGCTTCAGCTTCAGTTTAGTTTATTGTCTCGTGTTCCCAGGTGCTGTGGAAACGTTTAGTTGCGTGTTCGCCAGTCAGCGGAAGCGACTGCAGGAAAGAGTTTCTTGACTGTTTGGGCCCAGTTTATTCGAGTGGTGATTTTTTGGTTATAGAGTCATAGAGTGACACAGCGTGGAAACCGGCCCTTCGGCCCTACTTGCCCACACCGGCCAACATGTCCCAGCTGCACTAGTCCCACCTGCCCGCACTTGGTCCATATCCCTCCAAACCTGTCCTATCCATGTACCTGTCTAACTGTTTCTTAAAAACGTTGGGAAAGTCCCAGCCTCAACTACCTCCTCTGGCAGCTTGTTCCATACACCCACCATCCATTGCATGAAAAAGTTACCCCTCAAATTCCCATTAAATCTTTTCCCCTTCACCTTCAACCTGCGTCCTCTGGTCTTCGATTCCCCTACTCTGGGCAAGAGACTCTACCCGATCTATTCCCCTCATGATTTTATACACCACTATAAGACCACCCCTCATCCTCCTGCGCTCCAAGGAATAGAATCCCAGCCGACTCAACCTCTCCCTGCAGCTCAGACCATCCAACCGATCCCTACACGCTAACAGCCATTACAGAGGGCCAATTAACCTACAAACCTGTACGTCTTTGGGATGTGGGAGGAAACCGGAGCAAACGCGAGAGATATAGGCGGTGATGTAGAGAGATAAAGAACAATGAATGGAAGATATGCAAAAAAGTAACAATGATAAAGGAAACGGGCCATTGTTAGCTGTTTGTTGGGTGAAAACGAGAAGTTTGTGCACCTTGGGGGGGGTGGGATAGAGGGAGTGGGAATTGCCGTGGCTACTTGAAGTGAGTGAAATCAATATTCATACCACTGGGCTATAAGCTGGCCATAAGAGTGAATTTCATTCATTGTTCTTGACCTCTCTGTATCATCGCCTATATCTCCCCTTTCCCTTATCCCTAACAAGTCTGAAAATTGATCTTCATTTCTTTTGACCTGTTTTCACACCTTGAACTTCCTTATCTATGTATCTCCCTCTCTCCTGACCAGTCTGAACAAGGGTCTCAACCTGAAACGTCACCCATTCCTTCCCTCCGGAGATGCAGCCTGTCCCGCTGAGTTGCTCCAGCATTGTGTTTTTGCAAGGTTCCAGCGTCTGCAGCCTCAGAGGTCAGAGCGCGTGAAGGACTGGGCAAGTGTTCACAACGTCTCGCAGTCCTCTTCGCTCCTGGGCCGAACCAGGGCGTGATGCAGCCGGTCAATACGCTCTCTCCTGTTCACGTGCAAACTCCATACAGACAGCAACCGAGGTCAGGATCGAACCCAGGTCTCCGGGGATGTGAGGCAGCAGCTCTACCCGCCGCGTCACCATGCCGACCTGTGCGCTCATGGTTTAACCAGCAGTACACGTTCTAGGCCCGTTGCTGAAGGTTCCAGCGTCTGCAGTCTCTCGTGTGTCCACAACACGGTCCCTGAGGCTGGGACTGATTCACAACACACAACGCTGGTATTCTTCTATACCCAATGTATTGAAAGTATTATAACATTTATATTTATAACAAGAGGAATCGAATATAGGAGCAAAGAGGTCCTTCTGCAGTTGTACAGGGCCCTAGTGAGACCACACCTGGAGTATTGTGTGCAGATTTGGTCCCCTAATTTGAGGAAGGACATTCTTGCTATTGAGGGAGTGCAGCGTAGGTTTACAAGGTTCATTCCCAGGATGGTGGGACTGTCATATGCTGAGAGAATGGAGCAGCTGGGCTTGTACACTCTGGAGTTTAGAAGGATGAGAGGGGATCTTATTGAAACATATAAGATTGTTAAGGGTTTGGACACGCTAGAGGCAGGAAACATGTTCCCGATGTTGGGGGAGTCCAGAACCAGGGGCCACAGTTTAAGAATAAGGGGTAAGCCATTTAGAACGGAGGCGAGGAAACACTTTTTCTCACAGAGAGTTGTGAGTCTGTGGAATTCTCTGCCTCAGAGGGCGGAGGAGGCTGGTTCTCTGGATGCTTTCAAGAGAGAGCTAGATAGGGCTCTTAAAATAGCGGAGTCAGGGGATATGGGGAGAAGGCAGGAACGGGGTATTGATTGTGGATGATCAGCCATGATCACATTGAATGGCGGTGCTGGCTCAAAGGGCCGAATGGCCTCCTCCAGCACCTTTTGTCTATTGTCTATTGTCTATTGTCTGATGTCATTTTAAATGTCACTTCTGTTTTGCGAAGTGGATAAATGCTGTGAAATCGTAAAACAGAACAGAATATTTACTGCATTTATGTAATTATTGGAATTATTAACACACACGGAAATACTTCTTGAAGAGCAAAATGCTTCATCGAATCCAGATTGTGGATGTTTTCGAGCTGCAGAAGTTTGGGCCGGGAATCTTCCACTCAATCTCGACGGCTCAAAAGTATTTTTCCAGAGGGTAACGAGATCTGACGAGGCAGCTCGTTGCTACGTCAGTGAAGCAAATGTTTCTACTTTTGCATCGATTCAGCAGTTTGCTAATAAATAGAATTACACAGAACACAGGGATCAAAATGGCCACTTTGCCCAATCGGTCTTTGACAGCGTCTGTGCTCCTTTTCTTCCCACCTCCCTGCGTCTAATCCTTCGTAAATTCATAAATGATAGGAGCAGAATTAGGCCATTCGGCCCATCGAGTCTACTCCGCCATTCAATCATGGCTGATCTATCTCTCCCTCCCAACCCCAATCCCCTGCCTTCTCCCCATAACCCCTGACACCCGTACTAATCAAGGATCTATCTATCTCTGCCTTAAAAATATCCACTGACTTGGACTCCACAGCCGTCTGTGGCAAAGAATTCCACAGATTCACCACCCTCTGACTGAAGGAATTCCTCCTCTTCACCTACATAAAAAACGTCCTTCAATTCTGAGGCTGTGACCTCTGGTCCTAGACTCTCCCACCAGTGGAAACATCCTCTCCACATCCACTCTATCCAGGCCTTTCACTATTCTGTACATTTCAATGAGGTCCCCCCTCATTCTTCTAAACTCCAGCGAGTACAGGCCCAGTGCCGACAAACGCTCATCATAGGTTAACCCACTCATTCCTGGGATCATTCTTGTAAACCTCCTCTGGACCCTCTCCAGAGCCAGCACATCCTTCCTCAGATATTGTGCCCAGAATTGCTCACAATATTCCAAATGCGGCCTGACCAGCGCCTTATAGAGCCTCAGCATCACATCCCTGTTTTTGTACACAAGCCCTCTTGAAATAAATGCTGGCATTGAGTTTGCTTTCTTTACTACCGATTTAACTTGCAGATTAACATTTTGTGAATCCTGCACTAGCACTCCCAAGTCCCTTTGCACCTCCGATTTCTGTATTCTCTTCCCATTTAGAAAATAATCCACATCCACTCTATCCAAGCCTTTCACTGTTCTGTACGTTTCAAACGCTTATCATAGGCTAACCCACTCATTCCTGGGAACATTCTCGTAAACCTCCTCTGGTCATAAAATCATAGAATCATAGAAAATAGGTGCAGGAGTAGGCCATTCGGCCCTTCAAGCCTGCACCGCCATTCAATATGATCATGGCTGATCATCCAACTCAGTATCCCGTACCTGCCTTCTCTCCATACCCCCTGATCCCTTTAGCCACAAGGGCCACATCTAACTCCCTCTTAAATATAGCCAATGAACTGGCCTCAACTACCTTCTGTGGCAGAGAATTCCACAGATTCACCGCTCTCTATGTGAAAAAAGATCTTCTCATCTCGGTCCTAAATGACTTCCCCCTTATCCTTAAACTGTGACCCCTTGTTCTGGACTTCCCCAACATCGGGAACAATCATCCTCCATCTAGCCTGTCCAACCCCTTAAGAATTTTGTAAATCTCTGTAAGATCCCCCCTCAATCTCCTAAATTCCAGCGAGTACAAGCCGAGTCTATCCAGTGTTTCAATTCTGGAAGTCCTGCCATCCCAGGAATCAGTCTAGTGGAAGTCCTGCCATCCCAGGAATCAGTCTGGTGAACCTTCTCTGTACTCCCTCTATGGAAAGAATGTCTTTCCTCAGATTAGGAGACCAAAACTGTACGCAATACTCCAGGTGTGGCCTCACCAAGACTCTGTACAACTGCAGTAGAATCTCCCTGCTCTTGTACTCAAATCCTTTTGCTATGAATGCCAACATACCATTCGCTTTCTTCACAGCCTGCTGCACCTGCATGCCTACTTTCAATGACTGGTGTACCTTGACACCCAGGTCTCGTTGCATCTCCCCTTTTCCTAATCGGCCACCATTCAGATAATAATCTACCCTCCTGTTTTTGCCGCCAAAGTGGATAACCTCACATTTATCCACATTATACTGCATCTGCCATGCATTTGTCCACTCACCCAACCTATCCAAGTCACCTTGCAGCCTCCTAGCATCCTCCTCACAGCTAACACTGCCCCCCAGCTTGGTGTCATCCGCAAACTTGGAGATGTTGCATTGAATTCCAGATCATTAATATATATTGTAAGTAGCTGGGGTCCCAGCACTGATCCTTGCGGTACCCCACTAGTCACTGCCTGCCATTCTGAAAATGACCCGTTTACTCCTACTCTTTGCTTCCTGTCTGCCAGCCAGTTCTCTATCCACATCAACACTGAACCCCCAATGTCATGTGCTTTAAGTTTGTATACTAATCTCTTATGTGGGACCTTGTCGAAAGCCTTCTGAAAGTCCAGATATAACACATCCACAGGTTCTCCCTTATCCACTCTACTAGTTACATCCTCAAAAAATTATATATTTTTTTATTATTATCCACTCTACTAGTTACAAACTCAAAAAAAATGCTGGTTCCTCTTCCAGAGCCAGCACACCCTTCCTCAGATATGGTGGCCAAAATTGCTCGCAATGTTCCACATGTACCGGTGTTTAAGAAAGAACTGCAGATACTGGAAAATCGAAGGTAGACAAAAGTGCAGGAGAATCTCAGCGGGTGCAGCAGCATCTATGGAGCTCCAAAGATGCTGCTGCACCCTCTGAGTTTCTCCAGCACTTTTGTCTACCTTCCACATGTACCAGTCTGAAGAAGGGTCTCGACCCGAAACGTCACCCATTCCTAATGTCCAGAGATGCTGCCTGTCTCGCTGAGTTACTCCATCTTTTTGTGTCTATCTTCGGTTGAAGCCAGCACCTGCAGTTCCTTCCTACGCCATATGGATCAAGACAGGTTTGGAAACCAGTGTGATGGATGATCCTCTGACCCAGTAGCTATTGATAGCAGTAGGGTGGGCAAACGCGGACAAGTCGGGTCCACTTTGACCCGACTCGAGAGATGAATGTGTGGTGACACCATGGTCGGGGAATGCGAGCAAGATGTTATTAATAACCAATATATAGAATTAGAAAAGCAAATTCCGTAGCTAACATCTTTCACACAGGTGCCCAAACTATAAAGAACATTTCAATGTCAAACCAACTGTGGCAAGAGTAAAAGACACTATTCTAGAACTAAATTCCATTGTCCCACCCCATTCTTAGAACTGAGATGAGGAAACACTTTTTCTCACAGAGAGTTGTGAGTCTGTGGAATTCTCTGCCTTAGAGGGCGGTGGAGGCCGCTTCTCTGGATACTTTCAAGAGAGAGCTAGATAGGGCTCTTAAAAATAGCGGAATCAGGGGATATGGCTAGAAGGCAGGAACGGGGTACTGATCAGCCTACTCCTGCACCTATTTTCTGTTGTCTACTGTCCGTCAAGAACCCAGGAACATAAACCATTCATGGCAAGGGTTTTGATGCAATCTGCAGCGCAGACAAAAGCAACACTGGGCCCAGAAAATATCGGGCAGAGCCACCAATAAATCTCTGCTCCCGTTACAAAATCGAATTAATTTTACCCTCTCTTAACCGCCCCAACTGAGTCCCTGAACAGCCAATCCCCACAATTAGATTGTGTAGGAAGGAACTGCAGATGCTGGTTTAAACCAAAGATGGAAACAAAAAGCTGGAGTTGATTTCTCTCACTTCAAGTAGCCCCCGGCATTCCCTCTCTCTACCCCTCCCCCACCCAAGTCGCACCAGCTTCTCGTTTTCACCCAACAAACAGCTGACAACAGCCTGTTTCCTTTATCATCGTTACTTTTGTGCATATCAGAGGCACAACAGAGGATGTACTTCCTACGGCAGCTGAGGAAGCACAATCTGCCACAGGCAATGATGGTCCAATTCTACACGGCCATCGTAGAGTCTGTCCTCACCTTCTCCATCATGGTCTGGTTTGGCTCAGCCACCAAGCACGACACCCGGAGGCTGCAGCGAATCGTCCGATCAGCAGAGAAGATTATTGGCTGCAACCTTCCCTCCATTGATGAACTGTACACTGCAAGGGCCAGGAAGCGAGCGGGCAAGATCATCTCTGACCCCTCTCACCCTGGCCACAAACTCTTTGAATCACTTCCCTCTGGAAGGCGACTCCGGACTGTCAAAGCTGCCACAGCCAGACACAAAAACAGTTTTTATCCACGAGTAGTTGCTCTACTCAACAGCCAAAAATCTGTAGCCTCCCTTTGATCTGGTATTTTGTTGGTTCACATGCTTAATCAATGGTGTTTTATCATTAATGTTTTATTATTATTAATGTTTAGTGTTTTCTGAGTCATTCGTAACTGTCACTGTCTGTCATGTTGTTACTTGTGGGCGGAGCACCAAGGCAAATTCCTTGTATGTGAATACTTGGCCAATAAACTTACTTACTTACTTACTTACTTACTTACTTACTTATCTTTCATTTATTCATTGTTCTTAATCTCTACATCATTGCCTATATCTCTCGGCCCAGTGGTATGAATATTAATTTCTCTCACTTCAGGTAGCCCCGGCATTCCTTCTCTCTCTATCCCTCCCCCACCCAAGTCGCACCAGCTTCTTGTTTTCACCCAACAAACAGCTAACAATGGCCTGTTTCCTTTATCATCGTTACTCTGTTGCATATCTTTCATTCACTGTTCTTTATCTCTATCTCTCAATTCCCTTATCCTTAAGCAGTGTGAAGAAGGGTCTCGACCAGAAACGCCACCCATTCCTTCTCTCCAGAGATGCTGCCTGCCTGCCCCGCTGAGTTACTCCAGCATTTTGTGTGCCAATCCACCACAGACTCCCCAGATTAAAAACATCATCAACACAGATGTTGAGAACAACAGAGTCTCTTCCTACTGAGCCGCGTAAATCCTGTCCCTCTCTCTGCAAACACGCGCCCGGGTGTCACGAGAGAGGGACCGCACGCTGTCCACCAAAGATCATAGACCGTACAGAATACTGCCATTTAGGAAGGAGCTCGAGAAAATCTTGCACCCACTCTCCTCTGTATTGTCGTGTCTTGAAGAGGTTTCAACATTTTCCTTTGAAGGGTGCTTACAAGCAGTTGTGAACAATGGGTTTAGATGAATTACAGAGTGCAAGTTTAATACAAAAATCAATTCAAACACAGGACACGAGCCATTGAAAAGAAAATTAAAAAAAAACATTTTAAAAGAAAATGAATAAAATTATGAATTTGGTAGATGAGCTCATCTACCAACTTCATAATTTTGTTAATTTTCTATTTAAATGTTTAAAAAAAACTTTTTTTTTAATGGCTCATGTCACACACACATACTATTACCCCGCAAAGCTGATTTTTAGATCTATCTTTCAAAAAACTCTATTAAAAAAAATAGAAGCTTTGTATGAATGTAATTGATAAACAAACCATGTTGCTATTATGTGTTGGGGGTACACAAAATGCTGGAGAAACTCAGCGGGTGCAGCAGCATCTGTGGAGTGAAGGAGATAGGTAACGTTTCGGACCGAAACCCTTCTTCGTTTACGCTTCTAATAAAAATATATTTTAAAAAAAAAGCTAATTACACCGCGAGAGGCATAACAGAAGACGGGTTGCGTTTCCCAAAATGGCGGACGTTCCGCTCCGTTGCATACTACACGTCAGTCCATTGGATTTTGCAGGAGTGGACCACCTTGCCCCGCTCCATGATCTTTGCTGGCCACGGCCACCCTGAGGGATTTCTGGGACCCCTGGGCACAGCGGGGGGTGGAATGTATCTTCAGTAAGAATGGGGAAATAGTAATTTAATATTCAGTAGTTAAGTATTGTATTGTTTGTATTTTTGTACAGTACATATCATTTTTGTAAATGGGTGATTTAAATTAGTTTTGGTCAAAAAAAACCCTCCAACCATTAACTTTCAAGGGAAAGGACTGATCACATTATTGTAGTACATAGAATTTAGAACATGGAACATAGAAACATAGAAACATAGACAATAGGTGCAGGAGTAGGCCATTCGGCCCTTCGAGCCTGCACCGCCATTCAATGTGATCATGGCTGATCATCCCCAATCAGTACTCCGTTCCTGCCTTCTCCCCATATCCCTAGATTCCATTAGCCATAAGAGCTCTATCTAACTCTCTCTTGAATACATCCAGTGAATCGGCCTCCACTGCCCTCTGTGGCAGAGAATTCCACAGATTCACAGCTCTCCAGGGAAAATAACTTTTCCTCATCTCAGTCCGAAATGGCCAACCCCTTATTCTTAAACTGTGTGGCCCCTGGTTCTGGACTCCCCCAACATCGGGGACATTTTTCCTGCATCTAGCCTATTCAATCCCTTAAGAACAGTACAGCGCAGGAACAGGCCATTCGGCCCACGATGTCTGTGCTGGACATGACGCCAAGTTAAACTAATCTCCTCTGCCAGCACGAGATCGTATCCCTCCATCCCCTGCATATCCATGTGCGTTTCCAAAAATCTATTAAATGCCACTATCAGATCGACCACCACCATTATCCACTTTCCACCATTTGTGTAAAGAAACTTGCCTCCAACATCTATACTTAACCAATACTCTGATCTTGTTATCGCCAGGTTTGGCGGTCTTTCTATTTGCGCAAAAACGGTACGCGATAGCGCTGCGATTTTCGGCAGTTCACTCGCGTTTCCCCTGTGCTGCGAGTGCGCCAAGTTTCGTTCCGATCGGTTGCATGTCGTAAAAGTTAGCGAGGTTTAAATATCTTAACAAACGCGCGTGCGCAGATCGATCTCTTCTCCTGCCAGTGAGGTCTTTTATTGTCTCGTGTACCAATGAAGGTACAGTGATATGTGAATTACCATACAGCCATACGATAACACCAGACACACAACTACATAAACGTTAACATAGACAATAGACAATAGGTGCAGGAGTAGGCCATTCGGCCCCTTGAGCCAGCACCACCATTCAATGTGATCATGGCTGATCATCCACAATCAGTACCCCGTTCCTGCCTTCTCCCCATATCCCCTGACTCCGCTATCTTTAAGAGCCCTGTCTAGCTCTCTCTTGAAAGCATCCAGAAAACCGGCCTCCACCGCCCTCTGAGGCAGAGAATTCCACAGACTCACCACTCTATGTGTGAATAAGTGTTTCCTCATCTCCGTTCTAAATGGCTTACCCCTTATTCTTAAACTGTATGCAAGAAATGTATTTAACTGCAACTGGTACACGGGACAATATTGACACCATTGAATATCACCACTAGTTAGGTTGAGGTCTTGGGAACAAGCAACAACACTATCATTAGGTCATAAGTGATAGGAGTAGAGGTTACGAGGATGTTGCCAGGACTAGAGGGTGTGAGCTATAGGGAGAGGTTGAGCAGGCTGGGACTCTACTCCATGGAGCACAGGAGGATGAGGAGAGATCTTATAGAGGTATATAAAATTATTAGAGGAATAGATCGGGTAGATGCACAGAGTCTAAGGGAATCGGGGACCAGAGGACATGGGTTCAAGATGAACGGGAAAAGATTTAATAGGAATCTGAGGGGGAAGTTTTTCACACAAATGGTGGTGCGCGCATGGAACGAGCTGCCAGAGGAGGTAGTTGAGGATGGGACTATCCCATCGTTAAGGTACATGGATAGGACAGGTTTGGAGGGATATGGATCAAGCGCGGACAGGGTGGGACTAGTGTAGATGGGGCATGTTGGCCAGTGTGGGCAAGTTGGGCCGAAGGGCCTGTTTTCACACTGTATCACTCTATGACTCTAAGTCTACTCTGCCATTCAATCTATCTCTCCCTCTCAACCCCATTCTCCTGCCTTCTCCCCATAACCCCTGACACCCGCACTAATCAAGAATCTATCTGTCTCATGTGTGATCAACTGGCTTTATGATAGACTTCAGGTAGATTCCTGCAAAAAGCAGACTCGACACAAAGCCATTTGAGTGTGATTGGGCCATTAGTGAAGCCTGTGGCTGCCTCGCCCATCACTATGTGTAACGCGTTAGGCCTGGTGCAGACGACTAACAGGTGTGCCGCTAAACTGGAATTTGTGTAATTTGACCTCGTCCCTCGCAATCCAGACGCTGTAATGTTCCAGCTTCTTACCCTTCAGCCCGAGGGGGTAATAGCGATGTCACTCAACATAATCCGCTTCATGGAGCTGCTCTCATAGTCTCTCCTGGACCACTAGTGGCAGAGTCCAGGACTAGAGGTCACAGCCTCAGAATTAAAGGACGTTCTTTTTGGAAGGAGGTGAGGAGAAATGTTTTCAGTCAGAGGGTGGTGAATCTGTGGAACTCATTGCCACAGAAGGCTGTGGAGGCCAAATCAATGGATATTTTAAGTTATAGAGGTAGATAGATCCTTGATTATTACGGGTGTCAGGGGTTATGGGGAGAAAGCAGGAGAATGGGGTTAGGAGGGAGAGATAGATCAGCCATGATTGAATGGTGGAGTAGACTTGATGGGCCGAATGGCCTAATTCTGCTCCAATCACTAATGAACATGAATGATACAAGCCTCAAGCCAATGCGAGAGCAGTAGCAACCCCGGGCAGAGTTGTTGTAACAAAGTTATAGCCCTGTCCCACGGTACAAGTTCATTCCAAGAGCTCTCCCGAGTTTAAAAAAAATCAAACTCGTGGTAAGCACGGAGAATGAACGTAGCGGGTACGTCGGAGCTCGGGGACGTCTCTTAGCGCTAACGGCAGGTACTCGGGAAGACTCGTTAACAGCAGGTAAGCACGGGAAGACTCGTGAAGATTTTTCAACATGTTGAAAAATGTCCACGAGAGCCCCGAGTACCGACGAGCGGCCATTACCGTAAATCTCCGAGTTTGACTCAGGGCAATCTCGGGAGAACTCTTGGAATGAACTCGTACTGTGGGACGGGGGTTTAACTCTGAAAACAAAGAAAATAGTAGTCTTGTATGAACTGTCACAAATTCTGGGTGTTCCAAAGAGCTTATCAGGCAACATTTTTTTACTCCAACTTCAAGTAACCCTTGCTTTCCCTCTCTCGCTCCATCCCTCCCCCTTCCCAGTTCTCTGACCAGTCTGACTGTCTCACTGATTAAATTTTCCATTGTATACCTCGTTGTCACCTTCCCCTTGATAACGATGATCTCTTCTATATTTTCCTTGAGCTTCATCCCCTTAGATCATTCATTTTTCACACCTTACCCTTCCATATCTCTGTGCCTCCCTCTCCCCTGACTCTCAGTCTGAAGAAGGGTCTCGACCCGAAACGTCACCCATTCCTTCTCTCCAGAGACGCTGCCTGACCCGCTGAGTTACTCCAGCATTCTGTGTTTGTCTTCGATTGTGTTAGAATAGTCACTTTGGAAGAGAGCAGATGAGTTTTAGTCAGAGGGCGGTGAATCTGTGGAACTCTTTGCCACAGGAGGTTTTGGAGGCCAAGTCAGTGGATATATTTAAGGCAGAGATAGATAGATTCTTGATTAGTACGGGTGTCAGGGGTTATGGGGAGAAGACCAGAGAATGGGGTTGAGAGGGAGAGATAGATCAGCCATGATTGAATGGCAAGTAGACTTGATGGGCCGAATGGCCTTATTCAATTCCTATCACTTATGACCTTATGACATCACGACCAGACTATCACACAAACCAACCTCCCTTCCATTGGGGCCTCTGGAATAAGCGTGACACAAGATGTAGTTTGTTCTTTGCTTTCTACCGTGGGATTCTGGAGATCCTACAACTGGTGACCCCGACGTGATATGAACACGCAGCCTTGGGGGAAAAACGTGACACTTAGCCGAGCCAGACACCTTGTGTCACGTTTATTCCAGATGCCCCTTTAACCTACATCCCCACCAACCATAACCCATGTGCAGATAAGGCCAGTTAGTGCGCCTGACCTTGGAGATTGTTATTGAGCTCTTGTGGCTGGGCCTTCTCGTTAGGCTTCTGGCGAGTTGCCAGCGGTGACAGGCTGTACACAAAACCGACGTGGGTGTGAAGACGCCACAGCTCCATCTACACCTCGCGCTGCCTCGGCAAGGCCAGCAGCAGCATCAAGCACCAGTCTCACCCCGGCCACTCCCTCTTCTCCCCTCACCCATCGGGCAAGAGGTACAGAAGTGTGAAAACGCACACCTCCAGATTCAGGGACAGTTTCTTCCCAGCTGTTATCAGGCAACAGACCAGGTCCGTGCCGACCAGTGATCCCCGCACATTAACCAAGCCAATTATCCTTCACACACTAGGGACAATTTACTATCTTTAACCAAGCCAATTAACCTACGAACCTGTGATTCTTTGGTGTGCGGAAGGAAACCGGAGCACTTGGAGAAAACCCACGCAGGTCACGGGGAGAACGTACAAACTCCGTACAGACAGCACCCGTAGTCAGGATGGAACCCGGGTCTCTGGCGCTGTGAGGCGGCAACTCCACCGCTGGCCACCGTGCCGGCCTGAATGGTGTATGGTCCAAATCAATGAGTGGTCTGCAAAGATGCTGAGATGGCACTAGTGCCTTGCGTCACTTTGTACGCTGGTCCCAGATACAGATCTACTATCATCCGATACAATCATCCCCCTTCTTTGAAGTCTCACATCCACCAGTAAATCTCACACCATTTCCAGCTGTGCTAATCATATTCCATCTAATATTCCTGCAATTAATTGTTACGTTACAACCCTGATTTTTTTCCAGGATAGATAGTTTTCCAGGGCCAGTACTAGATGGCAGAGCCCATGAGGGAAACCTTTCTCCAGCCTTGAACCCTCCTTTAGCCAGGCTGAGGAAGAGTTCCGAGCCAAAACGTCACCTCTTCCTTTCTCTTCAGTACTGCTGCCTGTCCCACTGAGTCACTCCAGCTTTATGTGTCTATATTTGGTGTAAAGCACCAACTGCAGTTCCTTCCGACTGTCCTTTGAGGGTAACATAATTCTGTGGCCCACTGTTACGTTTCGTTCAGTTCAGTTTATTGTCACGTGTATCGAGGTACAGTGAAAAGCTTTGGCTGCGTGCTAACCAGTCAGTGGAAAGACAATACATGATTACAATCGAGCCATTCACAGTGTACTCTCAGGATCTATATGGAGGACGTCTGTGCGTGACTTTGTTTAACGTGGGGAGACTGGTGCACAGACAGCCACCCCACGGTCCTTGACAGATCTGGGTCAGGATCCAGGGGCATGGAGTCCAAGACGACCGGAGACCCTTTTCTGCCGCAGCCTTCATCCGCCTTCCCAGCCGCTGTGACGCCCCACTAAGGTCAGCCATCGTCCCCCGCCTGTTCCACCGTTGAGGTCTCGGTTGGATTGCTCTTTGTCAGAGACCTCCCCCTCGACCTTACCGCCATGGGTGGCCCTACCAGGAGCATCGCTCCAGACGGCATCGCTCTCAGGATCTCAGGTCCACACGAGCTTCTCCACCACCACAAGGTGACAATCCACGGAGAAGTTACAGTGTACAGATACAGGATAAAGGGAATAAAGTTTAGTGCAAGGTAAAGCCAGTAAAGTCCGATCAAGGATAGACCGAGGGTCACCAATGAGGTAGATAGTAGTTCAGCGCTGCTCTCTGGTTGTGGTAGGATGGTTCAGCTGCCTGATAACTACTGGGAAGAAACTGTCCCTGAATCTGGAGGTGTGCGTTTTCATACTTCTATACCTATTCTTTTTCTCCAGAGATGCTGCCTGTCCCGCTGAGTTACTCCAGCATGTTGTGTCTATCTTCGGTGTAAACCAGCATCTGCAGTTCCTGCCTACATAATTCTCAGCCGCACTGTTAATGATTGAGGGGTGTGTGCGTTCACGTGTATTCTGGATGTGTTGCTGCATTACACAATAGACAATAGGTGCAGGAGTAGGCCATTCAGCCCTTCAAGCCAGCACCGCCATTCAATGCGATCATGGCTGATCATCCCCAATCAGTACCCCGTTCCTGCCTTCTCCCCATATCGCCTGGTTCTGGACTCCCCCAACATCGGGAATATGTTTCCTGCCTCTAACGTGTCCAAACCCTTAATAATCAATAAGATCCCCTCTCACCTTCTAAACTCCAGGGTATACAAGCCCAGCTGCTCCATTCTCTCAGCAAATGACAGTCCCGCCATCCCGAGAATTAAATTTGTGAACCTACGCTGCACTTCCTCAATAGCTGTCTGTACGGAGTTTGTACGATCTCCCCGTGACCTGCGTGGGTTTTCTCCGGGTGCTCTGGTTTCCTCCCACACTCCAAAGACATACAAGTTTGCAGGTTAATTGACTTTGATAAAATTGTAAATTGTCCCGAGTGTGTGTAGGATAGTGTTAGTGCGCGGGGATCGCTGGTCGGTGCGGACCTGGCGGGCTGAAGGGCCTGTTCCCGCACTGTCTCTCTAAAATAAACTAAACTAAAAGAAAATAAACTCTGTTGACGACTGTGGTGTCTGCTGCCAAGAATATAAACTCAAGATTCAAAAAGGCAGACAGCATCAGCAGAGACCCACACCACCCTGACCACGCTCTCATCTCACCCCTGCCATCGGGAAGAAGGTACAGGAGCCTGAAAACTGTAACGTCCAGGTTCAGGAACAGCTCCTTCCCCACAACCATGAGTCTTGACTCTCTTGGCTAAGAGTCTTAGAGTCATAAACTCATGCAGCACGGAAACAGACCCAACTTGCCCTTGCCGACCGACATGCCCCAGCTACACTAGTCCCACCTGCCCGCGTTTAGACCATATCACTCAATCCATGCACCTGTCCAATATGCTTTGCTGTCTCTCTGCAGACCAACACACGTTGCACACGGAAGGGTGGGAACATGCCTGGTGCGATACGTGCTTTATACTTCAGAATTTAGAGATACTGCACGGAAACAGACCCTACAGCCAAACGAGTCCGCGCCAACCAGCACTCACCCCATACACACTAGGGACAATTTACAATTTTTACCAACTTACAAACCTGCACGTCTTTGGAGTGTGGGAAGAAACCAGAGCACCCGGAGAAAACCCACGGGGAGAACGTGCAAACTCCGTACAGACAGCACCCATGCTCAGGATAGAACCCGTGTCCCTGGCGCTGTGAGGCAGAAAGTCTACCGCATGCGCGAGCGGATCTGATTCGGCTGACTAGTGTCAGTTTGCCTGCTGCTGTGTTCCATGATGGATCTCTGCCAGGTTTCCGCGATCCCTAGTTTAAGACGCCCTTAATGTGATGTCAGGTTTAAGTCAAGGCTGAGCAGGCTTTCATGAATCCAGCTAATTGCTCCTCAATAAACTCTGAACATGGAAGGGAAGTATTAATCGGCGACCCGTGCATGCACCTTTGCTCTTCCTGCAGGTGAGCAAACACTCTGTTCATGCTATTCTTGCTATTGAGGGAGTGCAGCGTAGGTTTACAAGTTAATTCCCGGGATGGCGGGACCGTCATACGCTGAGAGAATGGAGCGGCTGGGCTTGTACACTCTGGAGTTTAGAAGGATGAGAGGGGATCTTAGTGGAACATATAAGATTATTAAGGGTTTGGACACGCTAGAGGCAGGAAACAGGATCCCGATGTTGGGGGAGTCCAGAACCAGGGGCCACAGTTTAAGAATAAGGGGTAAGCCATTTAGAACGGAGATGAGGAAACACTTTTTCACACAGAGAGTTGTGAGTCTGTGAAATTCTCTGCCTCAGAGGGCGGTGGAGGCTTTCTGGATACTTTCAAGAGAGAGTTAGATAGGGCCCTTAAAGATAGCGGAGTTGGGGGATATGGGGAGAAGGCAGGAACGGGGTACTGATTGGGGATGATCAGCCATGATCACGTTGAATGGCGGTGCTGGCTCGAAGGGCTGAATGGCCTACTCCTGCACCTATTGTCTATTGTCTATCCATGCACCTGTCTAATTGTTTTTTAAACATTGGGATAGTCCCAGCCTCAACTACCTCCTCCAGCAGCTTGTTCCATACACCCACCACTCGTTGTGTGAAAAAAGTTACCCCTCGGATTCCCATTAAATCTTTTCCCCTTCAACTTGACCTATGTCCTCTGGTCCTCGATGCCCCTACTCTGGGCAAGAGACTCTGTGTGTCGACCCGATCTAGTCGTCACATGAGCTGAGTTACTCCAGCATTTTGTGTCTGTCTGCCTCCGAACCAATTTGGTTTAATGAAGGGTTTGTTAAATAATGAAGAAAAGATAACAAAAGTCGGAAAGGCCGACCTGTATGTTATTGCTTTTTTTTTTGCCACTAATTCTCGGACAAAGGGAACCACTCATTTCCAGACAGTGGCCATTTCAGGGGCAAGGAGCTCGAATGAAGAGCAGTCGGCTCGCTGGATTAGAGCAGGTAGCAAGAGCGTCTCGAACCGGTGGTGACAGACTTGCTTATTAAAAGCGCGCAGCGCATGTGACCTGTCAATGATGCCTCTGACAAGCCTTGGACTTCTGAAGGCGAGGGTATAATGGGGCAACTGTCTTGTCCGTTGCACGCTACGCTGGCTTGGGGGGGGCGGTGGGGGGGGGGGGGCGCTAATTTGTCAAAGTTGTACCTTGTTGGGCAGAACAAAGTGGCGATGGGGGGAGGCCAGCGGGAGGGCGATTGTTCATTCAGTAGCTAGCGAGATTTAACGATAGGGGAAGAAATGGTAAACACCAGCGGCCAGGAAACCCGAGAAGCCGCAATCTAAATAATTCTGCCCTGGAGACAAAACGGCGGCATGTTCCTCTTTAACGGGATGAAAAAAACCTCTCTCTCTCTCTCTCTCTGTATCTCAAGATAGCATCAGCATCTTTCAGTAGCACCACGCCGGCTATCCCTAGAGCAATGAAAGAATGCTTCAGATGCGCCCTTTATTCCCGCACAAAACTTCATCACTTTGTCATAAGACAAAAAGGGGACCATTTTAAGCCTGTGCAGACTGTCTCTTTCATCTGAATTTCCCCTGAAAAGGGGATTAATAAAGTATTTATTATTATTATTATTATTATTATTATTATTATTATTATTATTATTATTATTATTATTATTATTATTATTATTATTATTATTATTCAAAGTGAAAGAGTTATGAACTGAAGGAAGGCTTTTTTACTCCTGACTATATTTAGCCATGCTCCTAACCTACTTAAGCCATTTAGAACGGAGATGAGGAAACACTTTTTCTCACAGAGAGTGGTGAGTCTGTGGAATTCTCTGCCTCAGAGGGCGGTGGAGGCCGATTCTCTGGATTAAACACAAAAGAAGAGAGGTCTTGATCTGAAACGTCACCTATCCATGTTCTCCACAGATGCTGCCTGACCCGCTGAGTTACTCCAGCACTCTGTGCCTTGCCTCCATGTTCAATACTTGGAGCACAGATCGAGCGTTGGATGGTGGAGCATCTCTGGAGGACATGGATGAGGTGACATCTCAGGTCGGGCTCCTTCTTCACACTGCTTCATCATATGCGGCCTGACCCATTGAGTTACTCCAGTACTTTGTGCTTTTTAAAAAAACGTAAACCTGCATCTGCAGTTCCTCGGGTATCCAATCATTTTCTGTGCTCAACTTTCTGAACATGTACCTGAACCAATAACTTTCTGATTCAATGTCAAAAGGAGCATCACTGAGTCACCGCTGACCCCACACATCAAACATAGGACAAGCTAGGGCACTGTCCGATTCACCTCTACCCCATTGCGGACGTTGGACTTTGTCTCTGGAGCTGATGCGCTACAATGCTGAGAACTATATTCTGCACTCTGTATCTTCCCCTTTACTCCGCCTATTGGACGGGTTTGAACTGATTTATGATTTATGTATGGTATATCTGATCTTTAGTTTAGTGTAGTTTAGAGATACAGCATGAGAACAGACCCTTCGGTCCATCCATCTGTGATCACCCCATACATTAGTTCTATCCTATACACGTTAGGGACAAGTAGCAGAAGCCAATTTATGGGCCTGTCCCACTTAGGCTATTTTTAGGCGACTGTCATAGTCGTAGCCGGTCGCTGAAAAACCGGCGACTAGACCCCCCCCTCCTTCAACATAAAGTTTGAAATAGAATCATTACTTTAACAACAACGAAAAACGATGTCAGCACCCGGCGACAACCTACGTTAACCCGGCGACAACTACGACAGCACCTACGTCGTGAGAGGTCAAGCTACGCTCATTGGCGTCAACCCCACCGTCGCCGACTGTCACCGAAAATCTTCAACATGTTGGAAATCCACCAACGACCAGAAAGACGCTACGACCGTTTGAGCGACTGAGGACACGACTCACGACCATACAGGCGACACCCTGGCAACCACGTGGCGACAGCCTCGTCGCCTGTAGTCGCCTAAAACACCGCCTAAGTGGGACAGGGGCATAACTGACAAACGTGCACATTTTTGGAGTGTGGGCGGAAACCGGAGCACCTGGAAGAAACCCACGCGGTCACAGGAAGAACGTACAAACTCTGTACAGACAGCACCCGCAGACAAGGTTGAACCCGCCTCTCTGGCGCTGTAATTTAGTTTAGTTCTGTTTAGTTTATCGTCAAATGTAGCGAGGTACAGTGAATAGCTTTTTTATTGCGTTCTGTCCAGTCAGCGGGAAGGCTATACCTGATACAGTATACAGATACGGGATAAAGGGAATAACGTTAGTGCAAGGTAAAGTGCAGACATGTCCGATTAAAGATAGTCCGAGTGTCGCCAATCAGGTCGATGGTAGTTCAGGACCGCTCTCTAGTTGGAGATAGGATGTAAATAATCTGTGGACTTATGGACTTGGATAGGTACGTGGCAGAGAAGGCAGTTAAGGGCCTGTCCCACTTGCCGATTTTTTTCGATGACTGCCGGCGTCATATCAGGGTCGCCAAAAGATTCTGAACATTTCAACGTCCGGCGGCGACAAAAAAAATGTTGCGACACTTGAAAAAACACCGCGCGACAATACGTCATCACGCCACGTCACGCCGTGTCACGCCACAAGTTTTATGGTGACCTGATATGTCAGTCAATGATGTCGGCATTCGCCGAAGAAATCTCCAAGTGGGACAGGCCTTTGGGTCTACCGCTGCGCCACTGTATCTGTTTCGATAGCTTGCAGAACGGAGCTTGTACCTCGGGGCACGTGACAAGTAAAAAGCTGAACCTATTCCAACTGCTTCCATAAATCCACCAGTTGTCTGCATGCTAATCGCGACCTCTATTAGTCAGTGGGAAGTGTCGATACATCATGGAAGGTTAACGACAGCCTCCAGCAAACCTACAGAGCTACAGTACATCACGGAGATGACAACAGTGTACTTCTCCCAGAGTGTCATAAACCTCGATGTTCCGTCACTTAAAACCTACCAAATGGCTGATCTGAATACAATCTACACCCTTCCCACACACTGGTCATCAAACACTTGACATTTGAATGAAATGCACATTGTTAGCGAGGCAAAGTCATACGCAAAGTGCTGGAGTAACTCAGCGGGTCAGGCAGCATCTGTGGAGAACATGGATAGGTGACGTTTCACAGAGTGCTGGAGTAACTCAGCGGGTCAGGCAGCATCTGTGGAGAACATGGATAGGTGACGTTTCACAGAGTGCTGGAGTAACTCAGCGGGTCAGGCAGCATCTGTGGAGAACATGGATAGGTGACGTTTCACAGAGTGCTGGAGTAACTCAGCGGGTCAGGCAGCATCTGTGGAGAACATGGATAGGTGACGTTTTGGGTCGAGACTCTACACATTTGTTCACAAGTTGCCCTTGTTACAGTGTTTCAGTTCAGATTCAGTTTCAGTTTAGTTTATTGTCACGTGTAGCAAGGTATAGTGAAAAGCTTTTGTTGCGAGCTAACCAGTCAGCGGAAAGACAACACATGATTACAATCGAGTCATTTACAGTGTACAGATACAGGAAAGGAATTGGTGACATTTCCTGTCTGAGCTGCTGAGTTTCACTCCAGCATTTTGTGTCTATCTTCGTTTTAACCCAGCATCTGCAGTTCCTTCCTGCATATTTCTATCTATCTATCTATCTATCTATCTATCTATCTATCTATCTATCTATCTATCTATCTATCTATCTATCTATCTATCTATCTATCTATCTATCTATCTGTCTGTCTGTCTGTCTGTCTGTCTGTCTGTCTGTCTGTCTGTCTGTCTGTCCATTGACTATCTATCTATCTATCTATCTATCTATCTATCTATCTATCTATCTATCTGTCTGTCTGTCCTGTCTGTCCTGTCTGTCTGTCTGTCTGTCCATTGTCTATCTATCTATCTATCTATCTATCTATCTATCTATCTATCTATCTATCTATCTATCTATCTATCTATCTGTCCTGTCTGTCTGTCCTGTCCTGTCTGTCCTGTCTGTCTGTCTGTCCATTGACTATCTATCTATCTATCTATCTATCTATCTATCTCTCTCTCTGCTATCTATCTATTCCAAAGGCCTGCTAAAAGTTGTAATTGAATCAGCTTCTAGAGCAGGAAAGAGAGGGATATGGATCATGTACAGGCTGATGAAATCAGCTTAACCTCAGCTTTAGTTTAGTTTAGAGACGCAGCGCAGACAGAGTCCTTCGGCCCACCGTGTCCGCACCAACCAGCGATCCCCGCACATGAACACGATCCTACACACACCAGGGACAATTTTACGCTTATACCAAGCCAATTCACCTACAAACCTGCACATCTATGGAGTGTGGGAGGAAACCGGAGCACCCGGAGAAACCCACGCAGGTCACGGGGGAACGTACAAACTCCGTACAGACAGCACCCATAGTCTGGATGGAACCCTGGACTCTGGCGCCGTGTGGCGGCAACTCTACCGCTGCGCCACCATGCCGCCCTATATTTATGTAAACACTGATTCCAGTCAGGTAATTTGCCACGGCTTCCGTTTAGCTTTCGCTAAAATGTCCATCTTCAACTTATCCATCCTTGTCAGCATTCGGCATGGATTTCTTTCGACATAAAAGATTGGCCAGTGGGAAGCCGGAGCAGACAAGCTAAGCTTATCTTCTCTCCATACCCCCTGATCCCTTTAGCCACAAGGGCCACATCTAACTTCCTCTTAAATATAGCCAATGAACTGGCCTCAACTACCTTCTGTGGCAGAGAATTCCACAGATTCACCACTCTCTGTGTGAAAAATGATTTTCTCATCTCGGTCATAAAAGACTTCCCCCTTATCCTTAAACTGTGATCCCTTGTTCTGGACTTCCCCAACATCGGGAACAATCTTCCTGCATCAAGCCTGTCCAACCCCTTAAGAATTTTGTAAAGGGCCTGTCCTACCAGCATCCGACTCCATGCAGTGAGCGCGATCAAACTAGAAGCGGGGGCTGCACGTAGGTCGGGTGATCCCTGTACAGGGCCGTTCCCAACAGCATGCACCTGCATGCGGTGAGCGCGACCAAACCGGCAGCGGGGGCCGCGCGGAGGTGGGGTGAGTGGCGCAACGCGGCGCAAAGTGAGGCGAACTTGGAGCGAAGTCTTAAAGGTAAGTTCGCCAGGACAGAGAGGGACACACAGAGAGGGGCACAGAGGCACACACAGAGAGGGTCACGGAGGCACGACGTCGAGGCGGTGTAATGCGTCGAGACGACTGCGAGCCGACAAGCCGTTGCCGCGCGGAATTTTTTAACATGGTCGATTTTTCGGAGCCTTGCGCGATGTCAGGACGAACTCCGCACAATTCCGCACGGCTCCGGCGATCGAAGTGGGACCGGCCCCGCGACGCCGGACGGCTCAAGCGACCACGTTAGGTCGCGCTCATCGCATGGAGTTGCATACGCTGCTGAGACAGACCCTTAAGTCTCTATAAGATCCCCCCTCAATCTTTTAAATTCCAGCGAGTACAAGCCGAGTCTATCCAGTCTTTCCTCATATGGAAGTCCTGCCATCCCAGGAATCAGTCTGGTGATTCCTCAATAGGGTCACCCCTCAGCCTCCTATGCCCCAGATGAAAATGTCCCAGCCTATCCGACCTGTCCCTGTAAGCCCACAAGCCCAGGCAACGACCTGGGGAATCTCTTTGGAGCATCATCTTTAGGGCAGCACGGTGGGGCAGCGGGTAGAGCTGCTGCCTCACAGCGCCAGAGACTTCGGGTTCCATCCTGACTACGGCTGCTGTCTGTGTAGAGTTTGCCCGTTCTCCCCGTGACCGCGTGGGTTTCCTCCGGATGCTCCGGTTTCCTCCCACATCCCAAAGATGTGCGGGTTGGTTTTTAATCGGCCACTCTGTAAATTGCCCCCTTGTGTGAAGGGAGTGGGTGAGAAAGTGGGACATTTTTGCAAAGTAATTAAAAAGAAATAACTGAATTATCACATTTGCATAAGTATCCAGACCCTTTACTCAGTACTTTGTTGAGGCACCTTGGGCAGCGAGTACAGCCTCAAGTCTTCTTGGGTATGACACTACACGCTTGGCACACCTGTATTTGGGTAATTTCTCCCATTCTTCTCTGCAGATCCTCTCAAGCTCTGTCAGGTTGGATGGGGAGCGTCGATGCACAGCTATTTTCAGGTCCCTCCAGAGATGTTCGATCGGGTTCAAGTCCGGGCTCTGGCTGGGTCACAAATACTGTAGAACTGGTGTGCACGGATGGGCACAAAATGCTGGAGCAACTCAGCGGGACAGGCAGAACCTCTGGAATGGGTGACGTTTTGGGTCGAGACCCTTCTTCACACTGGTTAGGGATAAGTGAAACGAGAGATATAAAATTATTAAGGGATTGGACAGGCTAGATGCAGGGAACATGTTCCCGATGTGGGGGAGTCCAGAACCAGGGGAAGGCCATTTCGAACTGAGATGAGGAAAAACATTTTCACCCAGAGAGTTGTGAATTTGTGCAATTTTACTTCGGAGTCACGTGAGTGACTACGTGAAGAAGCCCCGCCAGGCGCATGCGCGTCAATACGTCCGACGCATGGCGCACAGGCGGGCTGGAGAGCTCAGCTCCACCAGCGGTAAGTAACAAACCGGCAGGTAAGTGATTTTAACAACTTTCTGTGGGTACGTAAACTCCGTAAGGCTGGTTTGGGAACCAGCAGGAGTACTCTCAAAATGGAGAGAGTCGCGAAAAAGAGTGCTGCCGTTCACAGTAAAATACTTCAGACGAGTCTGACCAAGAGGACTCCCCTCCTTCAAACAAGAAGGCCTGGGGACGTCTTGAAAAAATGGAATAGATGATTCAAACAATGATGAACCATGAAGCGTTCCAATCGGGGTCGCATACCCCCAGGATTCCCCAACAACCTCCTGGAAGTTGTTAGTTAGTCTGTTAGGTTGGATAACCACTCCTCTTCTACGCTCACCCTGAACACTGGCGTACCCCAGGGCTGCGTGCTGACCCCTCCTCTACTCCCTCTTCACCTACGACTGCATACCTGTACATGGTACCAACACCATCATCAAGTATGCAGATGACACGACGGTGATTGGCCTCATCAGCGACAACGATGAGTCGGCCTACAGGGAGGAGGTTCAGCTCCTAACAGCATGGTGTGCCGACAATAACCTGGCCCTCAACTCCAAGAAGACCAAGGAGCTCATTGTTGACTTCAGGAGACCGAGAGGCTGCATGCACAACCCCATCCATATCAACGGGACGGAGGTGGAACGTGTCCTCCAGCTTCAGGTTCCTGGGGGTCAACATCTCCGATGACCTCTCCTGGACCCACAACACATCCTCGCTGCTCAAGAAGGCTCACCAGCGTCTCTTCTTCCTGAGGAGACTTAAGAAGGTCCACCTGTCTCCTCAGATTTCTGGTGAACTTCTACCGCTGCACCATCGAGAGCATCCTTACCAACTGCATCACAGTATGGTATGGTAACTGCTCTGTCGCCGACCGAAAGCACTGCAGAGGGTGGTGAAGATCGCCCAACGCATCACAGGCTCTTCACTCCCCTCCATTGAGTCTGTCCATAGTAAACGATGCCTGCGCAGGGCGCACAGCATCGCCAGGGACAGCTCACACCCCAACCATAGACTGTTTACCCTCCTCCCATCCGGGAGATGCTACAGGTCCCTCCGCTGCCGGACCAGCAGGCTCAGGAACAGTTTCTTCCCTGCGGCTGTCACACTTCTCAACACCGCACCTCAATGACTGCCTGTCTCCACCCCTCCCCCGGACTATCCAATCACCAGCAAATTGCATGGATACCACTGTACATGTATATGGATTACTTGTTTATTCGTAAGTTCGCCTTTCGGAGATACCAACTGCATTTCATTGTCTCTGTATTGTACACTGCACAATGACAATTTAAAGATTGAATTGAATTGAATTGAATTGAACAGCCTCAGTCAGAGGCCCATATGGCGAGGAGGACTTCCAGCACGCCTATGAGTTCCAATGGGAATCCCCCTCACCAGCACCTTGTTTAGGGCTGGTTGAGACCTCCCTAGAGCAAGGCTCGGGAGAGCCAGGGCAGGAGGATTCTGACCCTGATGTTGGTGTCACTGCTCTTGTGCACACACCAAGGCACATGAGCCATGCTCCAGGTGTCCCGGATGTGGCTAGAAATTTTGCCATTCCAGAGGTGACTGGTGAAGCCATGGAGGATAATCTGGCTAGTAATATAAACTACACGGCCTCTCACCAGCTCCAGGACACTATCATGGAGGAAACAACAACTCGTTACCAGATACCCGTTAACATCCCACCGTGAACTCGGCTATCTGGGCACAAATGAGCGCATCCATGGGGAGCAGTAGCTCCGAGTCCAGAAAGTCCTCAAATTGGTGGGGGCAGGGATCACGGCATTTGGGCAAATGGCCCAAGGAGCGCCAATGTCGGGAACACAGCAGGATATGTTGGCCCTGCTGTGCAATGCTCATTTCGAAATAAATTGTATCCGCAAGATCGCCATCAAACCGACATTAAATCCACGCTTCACAGCTCTCTGTAAGTCCTCCAACATCCAGGCGCCAAATTTTTTATTCAGTGAAGACCTGATGAAACGGGTTAAGGACCTAGAGGAAGAGGCCAAAATCATTGGCCTCATGAAGACCTACACACCCTCGGCCAGGATACCACCTCGCAGGTCTTTTCCAATCAGACGGGCTTCAGATGTTGGAGCAGGTCCAAGTAGAGGGTTGCCAGTTGTACGTCGTCCATATGCACCTGCGTACCCCAACTACAACCCCAACATGGCCAGAAGATTGAGAAATTCAAGGTCGGCTATGGAGGTACGGGTAACTGATTCAGTCCAGGATATATCCTCTGGGGAACAACCTCCGGTGGGGGGTAAATTGCAATTGAATTATGATGAATGGTGCTGCATAACATCCGATCTGTTTATACTGGACAGTATCTCCGGATCTCAAGAATACATCCACCTGCACAAAATATGCCCAGCCGGGTATTGTTTTTTTCAGGACCAGAAACTCTACAGGTGAATAATGAAATTGGGGTTTTATTCCAAAAAGGGGTAATTGAAAGGACAGTATATCATCCTCAACAATTTGTGTCCAATATATTCCCCAGGCAGAAAAAAGATGGTGGGTGTCGAGTAATTCTGGATCTAACCCGGTTAAATTCCTATGTCCAGTATAGGCATTTAAAAATGGATACTTTCAGTACTGCTAAGCAACTGATATCAAAAGGTTGTTATATGGCAACCATAGATCTGAAAGATGCATATTATTCAGTACCAATTCATCATCAATACCGTAGATACTTTAAATTTAGTTGGATGGGACAGCTGTGGCAATTTAAAGCGTTGCCCAATGGGTTAACCTCAGCTCCTAGGTTGTTTATAAAATTGTTGAAACCAGTTCTGGCGCTACTCCGTTCCCAGAATCACATTGTGATGGCTTATTTAGATGATATTTTAATTGTAAGCAACACTCAAGAAGCAGCTGAGGAGTTGGTTTCAGCAACCAAACACTTGTTTCAGAGGTTAGGTTTCCTCATCCATCCAACAAAATCCAAGCTAGTACCATCCCGCATAATTGACTATTTGGGGTTTGTCATTGATTCAATTGATATGTCAGTGACTTTGCCTATGGCCATGGCTGTTGAAATCATGGAGGTTTTTAGCAGTCTCGTAGAGTAGCAACAACCCTCCATCTGGCAAGTAGCCAGTGTCATTGGTAAAATAGTGGCGGCTTTCCCTGCAGTGCAGTTTGGACCTCTGCACTATCAGAATTTGCAATGAGCTAGAGAACAAGCACTTAAAGAACATGCAGGTCACTACAACAGACCAATGCAGTTGCCAGCCAAAGCCATCACCGAATTGCAATGGTGGATAATCAATATCTCACGAAGTACTAAAAACATTTTCATTCAACAACTTTCAGTGATTTTACAAACAGATGTCGGTGCTTTGGGATGGGGAGCCACGGATAGCGAGTCTAGCTGTGGTGGTAGATGGAGTGTGCAAGAGGAATTAATCCTGCAGAGGCATGGTATAAATTACTTAGAATTGCTGGGTGCATTCTATGGGCTAAAAGCATATTGTTCAAAGATTAATAATTTACATGTTCAACTCCAGATTGACAATACCACGGCTGTTGCCTATATCAACCACATGGGAGGAATTAGGTCAGTATCATGTGATAATCTGGCTAACCTCATTTGGGACTGGTGCATTTCCAGAAATATCTGGGTCTCAGCTATCTACCTACCAGGTAGAGATAATGTGGTGGTGGACACCAGGTCACGGAAATTTAATGACAACATAGAATGGATTCTAAATCCAAATGTTTTTTAAATGATTGTCAGCCGGTATGGTTTGCCAGACATAGTTCTGTTTGCATCCAGGCTAAATCACCAGTTACCTAAAGGTGGATGCATTCCTGCTACATTGGGGACGTACACTCTTTTACGCTTTTCCCCCATTCTGCATCATCAGGCAATGTGTCGCCAAAATAGAGCAAGATTCCACCTCAGGCGTTCTGGTGGTTCCTGACTGGCCTACACAGCCTTGGTTCCCATTGATCCTGAGAATGATGACTCAGCCATTCAAGATTGTCCCCAACTGCAGTAATTTGTTGGTTCATCCGGTAACAGGAGAAAGTCATCCTTTTCATGATCGCATTAATCTGTTAATCTGCAGGTTCTGACCAGACCGTTCCAAGGGCTTGGACTGTCCAGTAGGACTGTGGATGTGGTTGCTGTGGCTTGGAGAGATAGCACTAAAAAACAATATGTGTCTCATATTAAGAAATGGGATATGTTTTGCTTACAGTCAGATATATCTTATCATACTGCAAGCATACCGGATGTATTGGAGTTACTTGCTACATTGCATTTTGATGAACATTTGAGCTTTAGTGCCATTAATAGTGCTCAGAGTGCTTTGTCCTCCTATTTAGGGCAATTTTCGGGACAACAATCTATCGGGTCTCATCCACTAGTGTCCCGATTCATGAGAGGTATCTTTAACAAAAACCCTCCAAAGCCTAGATATACAGAAATCTGGGATGTCAGTATAGTTCTCACACTGTTTCGGCAATGGGCTCCAATCACGTCGCTATCTTTTCAGAAGTTAACACTTAAAGTGGTTATGCTCACGGCGCTAGTATCAGCGCAACGGGTTCAGACATTGCAAAAGCTACGGCTGGATAGCATGCATACTTCTGTAGATGATATGATGTTTTATGTATATGATTTAATCAAACAAAGCAGGCCAGGTATGGCCGGAACTAAAGTAAGCATTAAAGCATACCCCGTTGACCAAAGGCTATATGTAGTTACGCACCCGAGTCAATATATCGAGATAACTAAGAGTCTCAGAGGCTCTGAAACAGCAATGCTCATCAGCCAAAAAAAACCTCATAAAAAGGTGTCAGTACAAACTATTTCTAGATGGTTGAAACAGGTTTTGGATTGTGCTGGAGTAGACACTCATGTGTTTAAATCTCACTGCATCAGGGTGGCATCAACATCCGCAGCGAAGGCACAGGACGTGCCTCTAGATCAAATCCTCGGGGCCGCAGGATGGTCTAGGGAGCTGACGTTTTCCAAGTTTTATGACAAACCTGTCCTGGCAGTGCAAGGTTTCGGGCATGCTGTCTTGGGTTCCGTTTGATTTTGTTTGTAAATTTAATTTCTAATTTCCCCCTAGGATAGAGGGATTATTACTGTTTTGTTTATTATTAAAATGTTTATTGAATAATTTGAGCAATGTTCAATATATTATTTGTTCACTCCTATGTCAACTGAAGCAGTTTGTCGTATGGAATGGATCTACGGCATGAAATCACAGAGCTTTGAAATCTTCACGTAGTCACTCACATGACTCTGAAGTAAAATAGTAAGATTAAATGAGATCTTACCAGTTTGAAGTTTGATCTTTATTTTATGAGGAGTTACGATGAGGGATTACGTGCCCTCCGCTCCCGACCCTCATAATCGCAAAGATCATCTGGTAGTTCTAGTCTTCTGAGTCTTACTATATCATTTCGACTGTAGTTGCTGTGATTTCACGCCGCTGCTTTGAAGCATGACGCGCATGCGCCTGGCGGGGCTTCTTCACGTAATTCCTCATCGTAACTCCTCATAAAATAAAGATCAAGCTTCAAACTGGTAAGTTCTCGTTTACTCTTACTATTCTCTGCCTCAGACAGCAGTGGAGGCCAATTCACTGGATGCACTCAAAAGAGAGTTAGATAGAGATTTTACAGCTAGCGGAATCAAGGGATATGGGGAGAAGGCAGGCACGGGGAACTGATTGTGGATGATCAGCCATGATCACATTGAATGGTGGTGCTGGCTCGAAGGGCCTCCTCCTGCACCCAATGCTCATGTTTCTATGTATAAATGTGGAGAGATAAAGAACAATTAATGAAAGATATGCAAAAAAGTAACGATGATAAAGGAAACAGGCCATTGTTAGCTGTTTGTTGGGTGAAAATGAGAAGCTGGAGCGACTTGGGTAGAGAGGGAATGCTGGGGTTACTTGAAGTTAGAGAAATCAATATTCATGAAGAAGGGTTTCGGCCCGAAACGTTGCCTATCTCCTTCGCTCCTTGGATGCTGCTGCACCCGCTGAGTTTCTCCAGCCTTTCGTGTACCCTCAATATTCATACCATTGGGCTGTCAGCTGCCCGAGTGAAATATGAGATGCTGTTCCTCCAATTTGCAATTAGCCTTACTCTGTTAATGGAGGAGGCCGAGGACAGAAAGCTCAGTTTGGGAATGGGAAGGAGAATTAAAGTGTTTAGCAACCGGGTACAGTCCCTCCCCCACCTCCTTCCCTGCATTCCTTCCTCCAGCTTCACAATTTGCAATTATTCAATCTTTCTGTCTCACACCTTCTTGCATTCATCTCCGACCTTTGCTGGCCATGTTCTCCACAGATGCTGCCTGACCCTCTGAGTTACTCCAGCACTCTGTGTCCCCCTTTGCTGCCTTAAGCCCCTGTCCCACTATACGAGGTAATTCACGGGTTCTCCTGAGTTTTCCCCTGATTCGAACTCGGAGAATGTCCGGAGTTTGTGGATGCCTCGTAGCGGCTCGTACGAGTAAAAAGTAACCATTTTTTTCATCACGAGTATTTTTTTACTCGTGGACATTTTTTTGCTGGGATGAAAAAACGTCACGAGTTTACCGGATTTCCCGAGTACCTACCGTTAGCATTACGAGCCGCCACGAGACATCCACGAACTCCAACGCACACGCTACGGATATTCTCCGAGTTCGAATGAGGGGAAAACTCGGGAGAACTTGTGAATTACCTCATAGAGTGGGACAGGGGCTTAAGAGGTTGATAGTGAGTTTTCTTTGCAGATCATGGGAGAGTGGGCTGCAGAACTACTTTAGGTAAATAAAGACATTATTTAGAAGAACGTTACTGCCTGCTCAGCAGACATTACTGGTCGTAATCTAATCAGATAAACATGCTCAGAATTCAGAGGCCCATATGTACACACACAGTTCACCAGACTGACAGCATTAACGCGGGCTAGAATGGGTATTAACAAGCACTAATCCGTTTAATCCCAGATCACTAAATGTTATATTGCACCAGGCAAATTCCTTCTTGAACAAATACGTTTGCATTTGTGATCATTTGCCCAGGTAATTCCATTTGCCGAGGATAATATTGCATGGTCGGGTCACTCGGTAATGAAGGAGGATGGCCGCGTGCTTCCTTTAAGTTGATTAGTGAAAGCTTTCACTGAGGCGTGACCTTTTTGCTGTTACTGGTTGCAGCCGGTTGCGGCTAGGAGCGAGAGATGCCCACAGGCTCTCCATCCCGTATAGAGATACAGCAGTCTGTAGACAGAGGATTAAACGTCCCTGTCTGAATGTCACTACCCCAGGGCCAAGTTTAACTGTGTCTGATTAGTTATTCGCAGGAAGGAGCTGCAGATGCTGCTTTCAAAACCCAAGATAGACACAATAAGCTGGAGTGACTCAGCGGGACAGGCAGCATCTCTGGAGAGAAGGAATGGGTGACGTTTCGGGTCGAGACTTTTCCACACAGAGAGTTGTGAGTGTGGAATTCTCTGCCTCAGAGTGCGGTGGAGGCAGGTTCTCTGGATTCTTTCAAGAGAGAGCTAGATAGGGCTCTTAAAGATAGCGGAGTCAGGGGATAAGAGGAGAAGGCAGGAACGGGGTACTGATCAAGGATGATCAGTCATTGAATGGCGGTGCTGGCTCAAAGGGCCGAATGGCCTGCTCCTGCACCTATTGTCGATTGTCTATTGAGAAGGCAGGAGAATGGAGTTAGGAGGGAGAGATAGATCAGCCATGTATGAATAAGACTTGATGGGGCGAATGGCCTAATTCTGCTCCGATTACGTATGAACATATGAACCTATTAGTGTTTTTGGTACACGACCACGGGTGCTGTCTGTACGGAGTTTTACGTCCTCTCCGTGACCTGCATGGGTTTTAGACAATAGACAATAGGTGCAGGAGTAGGCCATTCGGCCCTTCGAGCCAGCACCGCCATTCAATGTGATCATGGCTGATCATCCCCAATCAGTACCCCGTTCCTGCCTTCTCCCCATATCTCCGCTATCTTTAAGAGCTGTATCTAAAGGGCCTGTCCCATTTTCCCGAGTTATTCACTAATTCTCCCGAGTTTTACCCTTGATTCAAACTCGTACAATGTTTGTAACGAGTCCGCAGGTACTCGGGGCTATTTTTTTTTACTCGTGGACATTTTTTATCGGGCTGGAAAAATCGTCCTGACTTACCTGATGCCCCGAGTAACTACGGCTGGAATAACAAGCCGCTACGCTATATCCACGGACTCCTACGGCCTCCTACAGTCTATTGTCTATTTACCCTTGAAGTTTACTTTTTAAACTTACAGCATGGAAACATGCCCTTCAGCCCACTGATCCGTGCCGACCATCGAACCCGCTCGTCGCAAGTCTCTGTGTTATCCCACTTTCTCATCCACTCCCTACACACTAGGGGGGCAATTTAACCCTGGGGGAGGGCCGATTAACCTACACAAACCCGAGCACTCTTTGGATGTGGAGGAAACCTGGAGCAAACCCAGGAAAAGAAACCCACGCGGTCACGAGGGGGGAACGAGCAAACTCCACACAGACAGCCTCCGAGGTCAGGATCGAACCCCGGTCCCCTGGCGCTGTGAGGCAGCAGCTCTACCCGCTGCGCTGCCGTGACGCCCCAAGTTGTAATCTAATGAGATGAAAATTACCTTGTAATAGTTTTAATTCAACTAAGTGTGAAACCAATTTGCCAAATAGTGTTAACAATGATTAAACCTTCAGGCAAACTTGTGTCCATTGCAATTTCCCAGGCAAGAAATCCAGCAGTTTTAATTTAGATTATTCCAAAGGTTTCTCTTCAACCCGATCAAAATTTGCAGGAAGACAGCGAACAAGTCTGAACATCACGGCAAATTATGACAGAGAATTTAATTCATGAAGTAATTTTAAACCTGTACATACCAAGACCAAAAGCACTCACAATTTAACCCTTCAACACACGTGCATGGGCACGGTGGCGCAGCGTAAGTTGCTGCCTCACGTCATGGGAATCGGGTTCAATCCAGACTGTGGGCGCTGTCTGTACGGAGTTTGTAACGTCTGCTCTCCCCGTGACCTGCGTTGGTTTTTTCTCCAGTGTGCTCCGGTCCTCCCACTCTCCAAAGACGTACAGGGTGGTGAATCTGTGGGATTCTTTTGCCTCAGAAGGCTGTGGAGGCCACGTCAGCGAACATATTTAAGGCAGAGATAGATAGATTTTTGATTAGTACGGGTGTCTGGGGTTATGGGGAGAAGGCAGGAGAATGGGGTTATTAAAAATTGTGAATTGTCCCTAGTGTGTGCGTCGGATAGTGATAGTGTGCGGTGATCGCTGGTCAGCGCACACTCGGTGGGCCAAAGTGAAAACCTATTTTTGCATGCTGTCCAATCCAATCAAATAATATTTTTTTCCCAAAATTAATCAGAATAAAAAATCTGTACAAACAAAAATAAATTGATTGGGTGAATGCAGTCTTTTACACAGGGTGGGGGAAAGCAAAAACCCAGAGGACCATACTCTGGAAATTAGAAGGATGAGAGGGGATCTTATTGAAACATATACGATTATTAAGGGTTGGACACAACTAAAGGCAGGAAACATGTTTTCCTGAATGTTGGGGGAGTCCAGAACCAGGGGCCACAGTTAAGAATAAGGGGTAAGGCCACCTTTTCCCACTTTTTTTCCCACAGAGAGTTGTGAGTCCAAAACTGTTCAGTTCTCTGGAAACTTTCAAAACAACAGTTTCTCTGGATACTTTAACAGAGCCAGATAAGTCTCTTGAAGATAGCAGGAAATGGGAAAGCAGGGGATATGGGGAGAAGGAAGGACTCTCCGGGGTACTGATATTGATCATCCATAATCACATTGCATCAACCATAAATCACATGAAGTCTCCGAAGGGCCGAATGGAATCTCATAGGTTAAAGTGAGTCGGGAATGAATTGCCCTGAGGCAACTTTTTCACACCGTTGTGTACTTAATGCACCAGTAACTTAATCCACCAGAAAAGTAACTAACATGACACAAAGGTATGGGTAGTAAACAAAAATGTGGAGAAACTCAGCAGGTGAGGCAGCATCTATGGAGAGAAGGTGAGTGAGAAAATCTGGGGGGGGGGGGGGTTAACAAGAGTGTGGAGAAAATTAAATGGGATTCACATTTCTTGAATTAGTATGTGTCAGGGTTATGGGGGAGAAGGCAGGGAATGGGTTGGGGAGGAGAGATGGGGGGGAGATCAGCCATGAGTGAATGGCGGAATAGACCAGATGAAACTGAACCATCCCACCACAACCAGAGAGCGGTCTTGAACTACTATCTACCTCATCGGGGACCCTGGCACTATGCTTGGGCTGAAGTGCTGAACTGCTGTGTCGGAAGGAAGTGCAGATGCCGGTTTAAACCGAAGATGGACACAAGAAGCTGAAGTAACTCAGCTGGGACGGTCTGACGAAGGGTCTCGCCCCGAAACGTCACCTATTCCTTCTCTCCAGAGATGCTGCCTGTCCCGCTGAGTTACCCCAGCATCTAAAATGGAATAGAGCAGAATTGAGTGTTACAGCTCGGAGAGCAGTGTGATTGTTCACGTAATCCTGAGCCACAGGGTATGCCTGAGCTTGAGACTATTACATTTCATAAAAGGTTACTTAGATCCATTTTGAATCACAGTTGTGGAGGATGAGAAAGAAGCTGCAATTACTCCGTACGGTGGCACGGTGGCGCAGAGGTCCAGCCGCTGCCTCACAGCCCCAGAGACCCGGGCTCCATCCCGTCACTGTCGATCAGCCACGATCATATTGAGTGTGGAATTCTCTGCCTCAGAGGGCGGTGGAGGCCGGTTCTCTGGATGCTTTCAAGAGAGAGCTAGATAGGGCTCTTAGAAATAGCGGAGTCAGGGGATATGGGGAGAAGGCAGGAACGGGGTACTGATTGGGGATGATCAGCCATGATCACATTGAATGGCGGTGCTGGCTCAAAGGCCAATAACCATATAACCATATAACAATTACAGCACGGAAACAGGCCCTCTCGGCCCTTCCAGTCCGTGCCGACCATTTTGTTTTCCCCTCGTCCCATCTACCTGCACTCAGACCATACCCTCCATTCCCTTAACGTCCATATACCAATCCACTTTACTCTTAAAGTTAAAATCGATCCCTGCTCCACCACTTCTGCTGGAAGCTCATTCTACACAGCCACACCCTCTGAGTAAAGAAGTTCCCCCTCACGCTTACCCGAAACCTCTGTCCTTAATTCTCCATGTCCATCCCTCTTGTTTGAATCTCCTACCCTCAATGGGAAAAAAAAAACCCCGTAATCCAAGTCAACCTGTCTATCCCTTTCATCATTTAAAGACCTCAATCAAGTCCCCCCTGTAAACTTCTGCGCTCCAAAGAACAAGACCTAACTTGTTCAACCTTTCTCTGTAAGACCGAATGTCTACTCCTGTACTTATGTTTCTATGTTTCCTCCTGTTTTCCGCATCGTTCAATAATGCCCCTCTCTCAGTTTTGTTTTATGCGCATTCCCAAAGCTCACCGACTGAGGGCTGCCAAGTCCTTGGTCATTAAAGCTCCCAACTTGCTTATTTTCAGTGAACTAATAAACAAGTCTCCATTTTACAACCCATGTAATGCAAATGGCTACCCTAATGGTTATGCCGGAGGAAACTCGGTGTGGCAGCCGGGGAGCTAGTTTTAACAATCAGCATCATGTGATTCTTTGATGAGCGCTCGGAGCATGTCTAGAACGGGAATTGAAAAGTAATCCTCCATTATTTCCCCCAAATCAAAGAGAGACAGCATGGTGACGTTTCAGGTCACAGATCCTTCCTCAGTCACACATCTCCTTCTCTCCAGAGAGCTGCACTCTGTCCCGCCGTGTTACTCCAGCATTTTGTGTCCATCTTCATGTAAAACAGCCATCTGCGTTTCCTTCCTTTATTTTCTAAATGAAAGAGAATCCAGAAATCGGAGGTGCAAAAAAGGGACTTGGAGTGCTGGTCAGATTCCCAAAAAGGTCATCTGCAAGTCGATTTGGTACGTAAAGAAAGCAAACGCAATGCGAGCAATTTTATTTCAAGAGGGCTTGTGTACAAAAACAGGGATGTAATGCTGAGCACTCTAAGTACTAAGGCCTGGTCAGCCGCATTGGAATATTGCGAAGCAATTTTGGGCCCATATCTGAGGAAGGATGTGCTGGCTCTGAAGATGGTCCAGTGGAAGGGTTTACGAGAATGATCCCAGGAGAGTATAGATGACGTTTGTCGCACTGGGGCCTGTATTCCGCGATGGAGTTTAGAAGGATGAGGGGGACCTTATTGAAACTTACCGAATAAGTGAAAAGGCTTTGATAGAGTGATGTGGAGAGCATGTTTCCACTAGTTTGGAGAGTCCCAGGAACAGAGGTCATAGCCTCAGAACTAAATGTTTTTGATAAGGTGATGAGGAGAAAATATATTTAGTTAGAGCATGGCCCTTACGAAGCCTTTTTCAAAAAGGGGGGTGCATGACAGGATTACAAAAAGCTCTGGGGTTTTAGATGCTCTCTGGTGCATTCTGTGCCTTATTTTGGAGCATTTTTTGGCACCAAGCTATGACTAATAGTCAGAAATATTTTTTGAGTCAAGAGAAATGAATGGGTGGGGATGATTGGGATCATGTTGTATATATTTTTTTTAAATCAAGAATTGAAGTGTCCTTGTTTTTAAATAATCAATTGTGAACTGTGTAAAATGTATGTAAAATGTTATAAAGAGAGCATGCAAACACTTGCAAATAAAATACTGTAATTATGCAGTAAAGAAAACCTTTATTTAGTAATGTTTTGTGTGTTGATTTGATTGCTGTTACTGTTCCGACTGTGTTAGTGTGTGCAGTCCATCTTTAAATGGTCCTCCTGACCTCAACAACTTCACATCACATTAATTTCAACATGTAATAGTCCATGTGAAATACATTTAGTTCGACTTCAATTTCCATCATGAAAATTGTAAAGTCAAACTAAATGGTGCATTTACATTACTATGACAGCTTTCAACTAACCTATTTTACTGTTCATGTTATTATAACAAATTCTAGTTGTGATGGTGAATAATTGCTGAGCTGCCAAGTTTCACCGAGCATTTTTAATTTCCGTATTCTGTAATACGGAATTTCTCACATAATGCAATAGGAATGTACTGCAAGAAACTGGAGTTTTTGAAAATCAGTATTTTGGATGCAACTCATGAATTCTCAAATATCTAATGAATACTGAAAATCAGGATTACAATAAAAAGTAAAAAGGGAGGCTACTAGAAAAAATAATCCGTGATAGAAGTGAAAGTGCGTATCATCAAAAACATTAAAGGATTATTTCTAAACTTTATCATAGTTTAATGGAATGTCAAGCAAAAACAACATTTTATGTAATATTTAAGTGGAAAACAAGAATTAACATACAATCTCAGAAGAAGAATTGCATTCATATGTGTGTAACCACTACAGACATCCACCAATTCACAAAAATTGGAGAGAATTTTAAGTGGAAAAATTTGATTTGTTTCTTTATTACGCCTAACATAAAAAGCAAGCAAATTCTAAGGGCAGCAACATCTGAGGCAATGTGGTCAAACAGACGCAAACCATGCACAGGATCTTCTGAGTTGCCCAAAAATCTAAGAACCATTTTGTGACAGAGTGAATCAGAATTAACGGAGATATTAGGAAATATAGGCTGATCCTGCAAGAAGTGTTCCATTTTACACCGGGGTAATATAAACTACAGTGTGCTTGAAGGAAGACCATTACTTGGTTTAAAATCCTACTCACACTGGCCAGAAAAGGCCATTACAAGAAATGGCTCGTAAGCGACACACCCAGACTTAGACAATGGTTAGACATAGTACAGGAAAATATTGCCATGGAGAAAATGACATATTCTTTAAGAGTGTAAGAAGACGAGTTTAACAGATAACGTAAGTTATTGGAAAATGTTTTTTTTTTGAAAATATATTTATAGAAGTAATTAACATAATTAAGAAAAAATAATATAAAATCAAAAAAAAAAGAAAATATCAATTTCGTCACATACATTCTTAATATTTTTAAAATTTACAGCAACTCTTATTTATACTCGATTATTTTTTTTTATTTTATAACAGTAGGAAATAAAGATAGGTCTAAAAAGAAAGAGAAATAAGAAAGAGATAAATAAAAAATGAGTGGAGTACGAAGCAAGATATCTCTTCAATTGGAGATATAGTCGCTGGTCTATTGTATATAAGTTTCTTCACTATTCTTCATTCAGGCTGCATCAGGGCCCTCGAACCCGGACCACCTTAACCCGATTAAAATAATTCACTATATGAGACCATATCCTCTGATTGATCTAACCTGTCCATTTAGGACAATCTAAATCGTTCCAGTGAAGTGTCCTCCGACATTTCTGTAATCCACATTTTTTGAATGTAGGGGATATGACCTTTCCAAAATCTTAGTATTAATTTTTTTACCAATTATTAGGAATAAATAGCTGCAAGAAGTGTTTCCATTTTATATCCTGGGTATAATAACTACAGTGGTGCTGGAAGGACGACCATTACTTGGTTAAAAATCGACTCACAGCTGGCAGAACGGCATTACAAGAAAATGGCTCGCAGCGGGCATACCCAGACTAGAACAATGGTTAGACACAGGAAATAGTTGTCATGGAGAAAAATGGCATATTTCTCCGGAGAAAAAAGAGTGAAAGAAGCGAGTTTAACAGAAAATGTAAGTTATTGGAAAATGTTTTTAATATGAAAATAGTTTCTGTATAATGCATCATTAATTGTAAACTGAACCCCACCCGCTACCAAACTGTTTACGGTTTCCATTGTAATGTTGTATGTTTCGTTTTATACTTTGTGTTTTATTGGTGTATACATAAAAGCAATAAAACTAAAGTGAAAAAAAAGAAACTCCAGTACCTACTGAATTGTGAACCGTTTTTTGAAATGTAATTTATAATTCTTGATTTGGAGTCCATAACTGTAAGGGTATTTACAATTCAACCCCTCCACAATCCCTCAGTTATCTAAGGGGGGGTAAATCATGTATATGTGGGATACCCAACACATAACCAAACACAAAAAAACCATCTAACATACACTTCTACACCTAAAATAATTATCAAACACTCACCCACACAAACCCTCCC
>CM069138.1:4533744-4606244 GCA_035221665.1 Okamejei kenojei
AGGATATTTGGTAGATTGAATGGTGGTGCGTGGTAATGAAATTTTGGAAGATTTGGGGGGATGGTGATAGGATTGGGATTTGGGAAATTGGTAGAATTGGTAGGGGGGGGGGGTTATTATGATGGTGTGGGGAAAGGAGGGGATTGGAATGGGGTTTGTTTGGGGTGAAGATTTGAGAATTATTAATAAGTTTTGAAGAGGATATAGAGAGGTTGAGAATAAATTATGAAATGGAATATTTTGGGGTGTGGATGGGTTAGACATGATGAAACGGGTTAAGAAACTAGAGGAAGAGGACCAAAATCATGGGACTCATTGAAGACATACACTACCTACCAGGATACCACATACGCAGGTGGATTTTCCAATCTGACCGGGCTTCAGATGTTGAGCAGTCCCATTGTAGAGGGGTGCCCAGTTGTAACGTCGTCCATATGCACCTTGCGTACCCCAACTACAACCACAACATGCCAGAAGATTAGAAATTCAAAGTCGGCGACGAGTCGTTGTACGTGTACTGATTCAGTCCAGTATATAATCCATCTGGGGAACAACCACCTCCGTGGGGGTAAATTGCAATTTGTATTATGATAAATGGTGCTGCATAACATCATCTGTTTATACTGGACATATCTCCGGATCTCAGAATACAGCCACCTGCACAAAATATGCCCCAGCCGGGTATTGTTATTTTCAGGACACAGAAAACTCTACAGGTGAATAATGAAATGGGGGTTTTATTCCAAAAAGGGGTAATTGAAGGACAGTATATCAATCTCAAACAAATTGTTCATCTCATATTTCCCCAGGCAGAAATAAAATTGTGGTGTCGAGTAATTTCTGGATCAAACCCGGTTAAATTCCCTATGTCCAGTATAGAGGCATTTAAAAATGGATACTTTCATACTGCTAAGCAACTGCTATCAAAAGGTTGTTTATATGGCAACGCATAGAACTGAAAGATGCATATTATTCAGTACCAATTCACATCCAATACCAGTAGATTACTTAAATTTAGTTGGATGAACAGCTTGGCAATTCAAAGCGTTGCCCAATGGTTAAACCTCAGCTCCTAGGTTGTTTTATAAAATTGTTGACACCATTCTGTGGCGCTACTCCGTAACCCAGAATCACATTGTGAATGGCTTATTTACATGATATTGTAATTGGTAAGCAACACTCGAAGAAACAGCTGAGGAGTTGGTTTCAGCAACCAAACACTTGTTTCAAGGTTAGGTTTTTCCTCAGCATCCAACAAAATCCAAAGCTAGTACCATCCCCGAATAATTGACTATTGGGGTTTGTCATTGATTTCAATTGATATGTCGTGACTTTGCCTATGGCCATGCTGTTGAAATCAATGGAGGTCTTTACAGTCTCGTAGAGTAGCAACAAACCCTCCAATCAGGCAAGTACCAATGTCATTGGTAAAATAAGTGGCGGCTTCCCTGCAGTGCAGTTTGGAGACCTCTGCAACTATCAGAATTTGCAATACGAAGATAAGCACTTAAAGAACATGCAGGTCCACTACAACAGATCAATGCAGTTGCCATCCAAAGCCATCACCGAATTGCAATGGTGGATAATCAATATCTCACGAAGTACTAAAAACATTTTCTTTTCAACACACTTTCATGAATTTACATACAGATGTCGTGCTTTGGGATGGGAGCCACAGGATTAGCGAGTCTAAGCTGTGGTTGGTAGATGGAGTGTGGCAAGAGGAATAATCCTGCAGGCATGGTATAAATTATCTTAGAATGCTGGGTGCATTCTATGGCTAAAAGCATATGTCAAAGATTTATAATTTACATGTTCAACTCCAGATTGACAATACCACGGCTTTGCCTATATCAACCACTATGGAGGAATTAGGTCAGTATCATGTGATAATCTGGCTAACCTCATTTGGGACTGGTGCATTTCAGAAATATCTGGGTCTCAGCTACCTACCTACCAGTATGAGATAATTGTGGTGGACACCAGGTCACGGAACTTTAAATGACAACATAGAATGGATTCTAAATCCAAAAGTTTTTTTTAAATGATTGTCAGCCGTATGGTTTGCCAGACATAGTTTCTGTTTTGCATCCAGGCTAAATCACCAGTTTTACCTAAAGGTGGATGCATTCCGCTACATTGGGACGTACGCTCTTTTAACGCTTTTCCCCCCATTCTGCATCATCATGGCAAATTTCCCGCCAAAATAGAGTAAACAAGATCCACCTCAGGCGTTCTGGTGTTCCTGACTGCCTACACAGCCTTGGTTCCCATTGGTCCTGAGAATGATGACACAGCATTCAAGATTGTCCCCAACTGCAGTAATTTTGTTTGGTTTCATCCGGTAACAGGAGAAATGATCCTTTTCATGATCGCATTATCTCGTTAATCTGCAGGTTCTGACCAGAACGTTCCAAGGGCTTGGACTGTCCAGTAGACTGCGGGTGTGGTTTGCTGTGGCTTGGAGAGATAGCACTAAAAAACAATATGTGTCCTCATAATAAGAAAATGGGATATGTTTTTGCTTACAGTCAGATAATATCTATCAAAATCTGCAAAGCATACCGGATGTATTGAGTTACTTGCTACATTGCATTTTGATGAACATTTGAGCATTAGTGCCATTTAAAGTGCTCCAGAGTGCTGTGGTCCTCCTATTTAGGCAATTTCGGGACAACAATCTATCGGATCTCAATCCACTAGTGTCCCGATTCATGAGAGGTAATCTTTAAACAAAAACCCTCCAAAGCCTAGATATACAGAAATCTGGGATGTCAGTATAGTTCTCACACTGTTTCGGCAATGGCCTCCAATCAACGTTTGCTATCTTTCAGAAGTTTAACACTTAAGTGGCTATGCTCACCTGGCGCTATATCAGCCAACGGGGTTCAGACATTGCAAAAGCTACCTGGATAGCATGCATCACTTCTTTAATATATGATGTTTTTATGTATACTGATTAGATCAAACAAAGCAGGCCATGTATGGTCGAACTAAGTAAGCTTTAAAGCCCATACCTCCGTTGACCAAATCTATGTGTAAGTTTAACCACCTGAGTCAATAGATCAGAGGTAGACTAAGAGTGCTCAGAGGCTCTGAAACAGCAAGGCTCATCAGCCAAAAAAAAACCTCATAAAAAGGTGTCAGTACAAAACTATTTCTAGATGGTTGAAACAGGTTTTGGATTGTGCTGGAGTAACACTCATGTGGTTTAAATCTCACTCCAATCAGGAGCGGCATCAACATCCGCAGCGAAGGCACAGGACGTGCCTCTAGATCAAATCTCTCTGGGGCCCAGGATGGTCTAAGGGGAGCTGACGTTTCCAATTTTTATGACAAACCTGACCTGGCAGTGGCAAGGTTCGGGCATGCTGTCTGGGTTCCGTTGATTTGTTGTAAATTATTTCCTAATTTCCCCCTAGTAAGGGATTATTACTGTTTTGTTTATTATTAAAATGTTTATTGAAATAATTGAGCATGTACAATATATTTTTGTTTCACTAACCACTCTCAATTACTATGTCAACTGAAGCAGTTTTGTCGTATGGAATGGATCTACGCATGAAATCACAGAGCTTTGAAATCTCTTCACGGTAGTCACTCACATGACTCTGAAGTAAAATAGTAAGATAAATAGATCTTACCAGTTTCAAGTTTGATCTTATTTTATGAGGAAGTTACGATGAGAGGATTTACGAGCCCTCCGCTCCCGACACCTACATAATCGCAAAGATCATCTGGTAGTTCTAGTCTTCTGAGTCTTACTATATCATTTCGACTGTAGTTGCTGTGAATTCACGCCGGCTGCTTTAAACATGACGCGCATGCGCCTGGCGGGCTCTTCACGTAAATTCTCACGTAACTCTCATAAAATAAAAGATCAAGCTTCAACTGGGTAAGCTTCACACCGTTTTACTCTACTATTTCTCTGCCTCCAGACAGCAGTGGAGGCCAATTCACTGATGCACTCAAAAGAGAGTTAAGAATAGGAGATTTTACAGCTAGCGGAAATCAAGGGATATGGGAAGAAGGCAGGCACGGGGAACTGATTTGTGGATGATCAGCCATGATCAAATTGAATGGTGTGCTGGCTCGAAAGGGCCTCCCCTGCACCCAATGCTCATGTTTCTATTGGTATAAATGGGATAGATAAAGAACAATTAATGAAAGAATATGCAAAAAAGTAACGAGATAAAGGGAAAACAGGCCATTGTTTTTAGCTGTTTGTTGGGTGAAAATGAGAAGCAGGAGCGACTTGGTAGAGAGGGAATGGCTGGGGTACTTGAAGTTAGAGCAAAATCAAAATATTCATGAAGAAGGGTTTTCGGACCCGAAACGTCGCCTCTCTCCTTCGCATCCTTTGTTGCTGCTGCAACCCGCTGAGTTTCTCCAGCCTTCGTGAACCCTCAAATATTCAAACCTCTGGCTGTCACCTGCCCGAGTGAAAATATGAGAATGCTGTTTCCTTCCAATTTGCAATAGCCTTAATCTGTTAATGTGGAGGCAGGACAGAAAAGGCCAGTTTGGGAATGGGAAGGAGAATTAAATGTTTAGCACCGGTACAATCCCTCCCCACCTCCGTCCCTGCATTCCTTCCTCCAGCTTCCAAAATTTGCAATTATTCAATCCTTTCTGTCTCACACCTTCTTGCATTCAATCTCCGACCTTTGCTGGCCATGTTTCTCCACAGATGCTGCGCCCTGACCTCTGAGTTACTCCAGCACTCTGTGCCCCCTTTGCTGCCTTAAGGCCCCAGTCCCACGTATACGAGGTAATTCCCGGGTTCTCCTGATTTTTTCCCCTGATTCGAACTCGGAGAATGTCCGGCGTTTGTGGATGCCTCTAGCGGCATCGTACGAGTAAAAAGTAACCATTTTTTTTCATCCACGGTATTTGTTTACTCGTGACCATTTTTTTGCTGGGAGAAAAAACGTCACGAGTTTACCGGATTTCCCGAGTACCTAACCGTTAGCATTTACAGCCCGCCACGATACATCCACGAACCTCCAACGCACACTGCAAACGGAAATTCTCCGAGTTTCGAATGAGGGGGAAAAACTCGAGAGAACTTGTGATTTAACCTCAATAGAGTGGGACAGGGGCTTAAGAGTTGATAGTGAGTTTTTCTTTGCAGATCAGGAGAGTGGGCTGCAGAACTACTTTAGGTAAATAAAGACATTATTTAGAAGAACGTTACTCGCCTGCTCAGCAGACATTACTGGTCGTAATCTAATCAGATAAACATGCTCAGAATTCAGAGGCCCATATGTACACACACAGTTCACCAGACTGACAGCATTAACGCGGGCTAGAATGGGTATTAACAAGCACTAATCCGTTAAAAAATCCCAGATCACTAAATGTTATATTGCACCAGGCAAATTCCTTCTTGAACAAATACGTTTGCATTTGTGATCATTTGCCCAGGTAATTCCATTTGCCGAGGATAATATTGCATGGTCGGGTCACTCGGTAATGAAGGAGGATGGCCGCGTGCTTCCTTTAAGTTGATTAGTGAAAGCTTTCACTGAGGCGTGACCTTTTTGCTGTTACTGGTTGCAGCCGGTCGCGGCTAGGAGCGAGAGATGCCCACAGGCTCTCCATCCCGTATAGAGATACAGCAGTCTGTAGACAGAGGATTAAACGTCCCTGTCTGAATGTCACTACCCCAAGGCCAAGTTTAACTGTGTCTGATTAGTTATTCGCAGGAAGGAGCTGCAGATGCTGCTTTCAAAACCCAAGATAGACACAATAAGCTGGAGTGACTCAGCTGGACAGGCAGCATCTCTGGAGAGAAGGAGTGGGTGACGTTTCGGGTCGAGACCTTTCCACACAGAGAGTGGTGAGTCTGTGGAATTCTCTGCCTCAGAGGGCGGTGGAGGCAGGTTCTCTGGATTCTTTCAAGAGCGAGCTAGATAGGGCTCTTAAAGATAGCGGAGTCAGGGGATAAGGGGAGAAGGCAGGAACGGGGTACTGATCAAGGATGATCAGTCATTGAATGGCGGTGCTGGCTCAAAGGGCAGAATGGCCTGCTCCTGCACCTATTGTCGATTGTCTATTGAGAAGGCAGGAGAATGGAGTTAGGAGGGAGAGATAGATCAGCCATGTATGAATAAGACTTGATGGGGCGAATGGCCTAATTCTGCTCCGATTACGTATGAACATATGAACCTATTAGTGTTTTTGGTACAACGACCACGATGCTGCTTGTACGGAGTTTTAACGTCCCTCTCCGTGACCTGCATGGTGTTTTTAGACAATAGACAATAGGTGCAGGAGTAGGCCATTCGGCCCTTCGAGCCAGCACCGCCATTCAATGTGATCATGCTGATCATCCCCAATCAGTACCCCGTTCCTGCCTTCTCCCCATATCTCCGCTATCTTTAAGAGCTGTATCTAAAGGGCCTGTCCCATTTTCCCGAGTTATTCACTAATTCTCCCGAGTTTTACCCTTGATTCAAACTCGTACAATGTTTGTAACGAGTCCGCAGGTACTCGGGGCTATTTTTTTTTACTCGTGGACATTTTTTATCGGGCTGGAAAAAATCGTCCTGACTTACCTGATGCCCCGAGTAACTACGGCTGGAATAACAAGCCGCTACGCTATATCCACGGACTCCTACGGCCTCCTACAGTCTATTGTCTATTTACCTTGAAGTTTACTTTTTAAACTTACAGCATGGAAACAGGCCCTTCAGCCCACTGAGTCCGTGCCGACCATCGAACCCGCTCGTACAAGTTCTGTGTTATCCCACTTTCTCATCCACTCCCTACACACTAGGGGGCAATTTACAGAGGGCCGATTAACCTACAAACCCGCACGTCTTTGGGATGTGGGAGGAAACCGGAGCACCCGGAAGAAACCCACGCGGTCACGAGGGGGGAACGAGCAAACTCCACACAGACAGCTCCCGAGGTCAGGATCGAACCCCGGGTCCCTGGCGCTGTGAGGCAGCAGCTCTACCCGCTGCGCTGCCGTGACGCCCCCAAGTTGTATCTAATGAGATTGAAAATTACCTTTGTAATAGTTTTAATTCAACTAAGTGTGAAACCAATTTGCCAAATAGTGTTAACAATGATTAAACCTTCAGGCAAACTTTGTGTCCCATTGCAATTTCCCAGGCAAGAAATCAGCAGTTTTTAATTTAGATTATTCCAAAGGTTTCTCTTCAACCCGATCAAAATTGTGCAGGAAGACAGCGAACAAGTCTGAACATCACGGCAAATTATGACAGAGAATTAATTCATGAAGTAATTTTAAACCTGTACATACCAAGACCAAAAGCACTCACAATTTAACCCTTCAACACACGGGCATGGCACGGTGGCGCAGCGGTAGAGTTGCTGCCTCAGCGTCAGGGAATCGGGTTCAATCCAGACTGTGGGCGCTGTCTGTACGGAGTTTGTACGTTCTCCCCGTGACCTGCGTGGGTTTTCTCCAGGTGCTCCGTTTTCCTCCCACTCTCCAAAGACGTACAGGGTGGTGAATCTGTGGGATTCTTTGCCTCAGAAGGCTGTGGAGGCCACATCAGCGAACATATTTAAGGCAGAGATAGATAGATTTTTGATTAGTACGGGTGTCTGGGGTTATGGGGAGAAGGCAGGAGAATGGGGTTATTAAAAATTGTGAATTGTCCCTAGTGTGTGCGTCGGATAGTGATAGTGTGCGGTGATCGCTGGTCAGCGCACACTCGGTGGGCCAAAGTGAAAACCTATTTTTGCATGCTGTCCAATCCAATCAGATAATATTTTTTTTTTCCCAAAATAAATCAGAATAAAAAATCTGTACAAACAAAAATAAATTGATTGGGTGAATGCAGTCTTTTACACAGGGTGGGGGAAAGCAAAAACCCAGAGGACCATACTCTGGAAATTAGAAGGATGAGAGGGGATCTTATTGAAACATATAAGATTATTAAGGGTTTGGACACGCTAGAGGCAGGAAACATGTTCCTGATGTTGGGGGAGTCCAGAACCAGGGGCCACAGTTTAAGAATAAGGGGTAAGGCCATTTAGAAAGGAGACGAGGAAACACTTTTTCCCACAGAGAGTTGTGAGTCTGTGGAATTCTCTGCCTCAGAGGGCAGTGGAGGCCGGTTCTCTGGATACTTTCAACAGAGAGTCAGATAGGGCTCTTGAAGATTGTGGAGTCAGGGGATATGGGGAGAAGGCAGGAACGGGGTACTGATTGGGGATGATCAGCCATAATCACATTGAATGGTGGTGCTGGCTCGAAGGGCCGAATGGCCTACTCCTGCACCTATTGTCTATTGTCTAGGACATAGGTTTAAGGTGAGAGGGGAATGATTTAATAGGAACCTGAGGGGCAACTTTTTCACACCGATGGTGAGTACTTAATGCACAGAAATAGTAACTAACATTGACACAAAGGTATGGTGGACAAAAATGCTGGAGAAACTCAGCAGGAGAGGCAGCATCTATGGAGAGAAGGTGAGTGATAAAATCTGGGGGGGGTTAACAAGAGTGTGGGAGGAAAATTAAAATGGGATTCACATTTCTTGATTAGTACGGGTGTCAGGGGTTATGGGGAGAAGGCAGGAGAATGGGGTTGGGAGGGAGAGATAGATCAGCCATGATTGAATGGGGGGATAGACCAGATGAAACTGAACCATCCCACCACAACCAGAGAGCGGTCTTGAACTACTATCTACCTCATCGGGGACCCTGGCACTATCCTTGGGCTGAAGTGCTGAACTGCTGTGTCGGAAGGAAGTGCAGATGCCGGTTTAAACCGAAGATGGACACAAGAAGCTGAAGTAACTCAGCTGGGACGGTCTGACGAAGGGTCTCGCCCCGAAACGTCACCTATTCCTTCTCTCCAGAGATGCTGCCTGTCCCGCTGAGTTACCCCAGCATCTAAAATGGAATAGAGCAGGAATTGAGTGTTTGTACAACACAGCTCGGAGAGCAGTGTGATTGTTCACGTAATCCTGAGCCACAGGGTATGCCTGAGCTTGAGATTATTACATTTCATAAAAGGTTGATTAGATCCATTTTGAATCACAGTTGTGGAGGATGAGAAAGAAGCTGCAATTACTCTGTACGTGGCACGGTGGCGCAGAGGTCCAGCCGCTGCCTCACAGCCCCAGAGACCCGGGCTCCATTCCGTCACTGTCGGTCAGCCACGATCATATTGAATGTGGAGGGGGTGCCTCTGCCTCAGAGGGCGGTGGAGGCAGGTTCTCTGGATGCTTTCAAGAGAGAGCTAGATAGGGCTCTTAAAAATAGCGGAGTCAGGGGATATGGGGAGAAGGCAGGAACGGGGTACTGATTGGGGATGATCAGCCATGATCACATTGAATGGCGGTGCTGGCTCGAAGGGCCATAACCATATAACCATATAACCATATAACAATTACAGCACGGAAACAGGCCCTCTCGGCCCTTCCAGTCCGTGCCGACCATTTGTTTTCTCCTAGTCCCATCTACCTGCACTCAGACCATACCCCTCCATTCCCTTCACGTCCATATACCTATCCACTTTACTCTTAAATGTTAAAATCGATCCTGCCTCCACCACTTCTGCTGGAAGCTGATTCCACACAGCCACCACCCTCTGAGTAAAGAAGTTCCCCCTCACGTTACCCCGAAACCTCTGTCCCTTAATTCTCATGTCATGCCCTCTTGTTTGAATCTTCCCTACCCTCAATGGGAAAAACGTATCCAAGTCAACTCTGTCTATCCCTTTCATCATTTTAAAGACCTCAATCAAGTCCCCCCTTAACCTTCTGCGCTCCAAAGAATAAAGACCTAACTTGTTCAACCTTTCTCTGTAAGACCGAATGGTCTACTCCTGTACTTATGTTTCTATGTTTCTCCTGTTCCGTCATCGTTCAATATGCCCTCTCTCAGTTTGTTTTATGCGCTCCAAAGCTCAGCCGACTGAGGGCTGCCAAGTGCTTGGTCATTAAAGCTCCCACTTGCCTTATTTCAGTGACTAATAAACAAGTCTCCATTTTACAACCATGTGAAGTGCAAATGGCTACCTAATGGGTTATGGCCGGAGGAAACTCTGTGTGGCAGCGGGGAGCTGTTTAACAACAGCATCATGTGATTCTTTGATGAGTGCTCGGGCATGTCTAGAACGGGAGATTGAAAAGTAATCCCTCCATTATTTCCCCCAAATCAAAGAGAGAAGCAATGGGTGACGTTTCAGGTCCAGATCATTCCTCCGCCCCCCACCCCCCCCCCCCCCTTCCTCAGTCACCCATTCCTTCTCTCCAGAGAGGCTGCCTGTCCCGCCGTGTTACTCCAGCATTTTGTGTCCATCTTCAGTGTAAACCAGCATCTGCAGTTCCTTCCTTTATTTTCTAAATGAGAAGAGAATCCAGAAATCGGAGGTGCAAAGGGACTTGGGAGTGCTGGTGCAGGATTCCCAAAAAGTTCATCTGCAAGTCGAATCGGTAGTAAAGAAAGCAAACGCAATGCTAGCATTTATTTCAAGAGGGCTTGTGTACAAAAACAGGGATGTAATGCTGAGGCTCTCTAAGGCGCTGGTCAGGCCGCATTTGGAATATTGCGAGCAATTTTGGGCCCCATATCTGAGGAAGGATGTGCTGGCTCTGGAGAGGGTCCAGAGGAGGTTTACGAGAATGATCCCAGGAATGAGTATGATGAGCGTTTGTCGGCACTGGGCCTGTATTCGCTGGAGTTTAGAAGGATGAGGGGGGACCTTATTGAAACTTACCGAATAGTGAAATCTTGGATAGAGTGGATATGGAGAGAATGTTTCCACTAGTTGGAGAGTCCAGGAACAGAGGTCATAGCCTCAGAACTAAATGTTTTTTATGAAGGTGATGAGGAGAAATATATTTAGTTAGAGCAGGCCCCTACGAAGCTTTTCAAAAAGGGGGGTGGCATGACAGGATTACAAAAAGCTCTGGGGTTTTAGATGCTCTCTGGTGCATTCTGTGCCTTATTTTGGAGCATTTTTGCACCAAAGTTATGACTAATATGTCAGAAATAGTTTTGGTTGAGTCAAGAGAAATGAATGGGTGGGGATGATTGGGATCATTGTTGTATAGATTTTTTTTAAATCAAGAATTGAAGTTGTCCTTGTTTTAATAATCAAGTTGAACTGTTGTAAAATGTTATGTAAAATGTTATAAAGGAGCATGCAAACACTGCAAATAAAATACTGTAAGTTTTTGCAGTAAAGAAAACCTTTATTTAGTAAATGTTTTGTGTGTTGATTTGATTGCCTGTTACTGTTCGACTGTGTTAGTGTGTGCAGTCCATCTTTAATGGTCCTCCTGACCTCACAACTTCACATCACATTAATTTCAACATGTAATAGTCATGTGAATACATTTAGTTCGACTTCAATTTCCATCATGAAAATTGAAGTCAAACTAAATGGTGCATTTACATTACTATGACAGCTTTCAAACTAACCTATTTTACTGTCATATTATTATAACAAATTCTAGTTGTGATGGTGAATAATTGCAGAGCTGCCAAGTTTCACCGAGCATTTTGTATTTCCGTATTCTGAAATACGGAATTTCTCACATAAATGCAATAGAATGTACTGCAAGAAACTGGAGTTTTGAAAATCAGTATTTTGGATGCAACCTCATGTATTCTCAAATATCAGTATGGAATACTGAAAATCAGTATTACAATAAAAAGGTAAAAAGGGAGGCACTAGAAGAAAATAATCCAGTGATAGAAGTGATAGTGCGTATCATCAAAAAACATTAAGGATTATTTCTAAACTTTATCATAGTTTAATGGAATGTCAAGCAAAAACTACATTTTATGTAATATTTAAGTGGGAAAAGGAATTGAACATTACAATCTCAGAAGAAGAATTGCATCATATGTGTGTAACACTACAGACATCCACCAATTCACAAAATTGGAGAGAATTTAATTGGAAAAATTTGATTTGTTTCTTTATTACGCCTAACATAAAAAGCAAGCAAATTCTAAGGCAGCAACATGCTGGAGGCAATGTGGCCAAACAGACGCAAACCATGCACATATCTTCTGGAGTTGCCCAAAAATAGAACCATTTTGTGACAGAGTGAATTCAGAATTAACGGAGATATTAGGATATATAGTCTGCAAGAAGTGTTCCATTTTACACCTGGGTAATATAAATACAGTGGTGCTGAAGGAAGACCATTACTTGGTTAAAATCCTACTCACAGCTGGCAGAAAGGCCATTACAAGAAAATGGCTCGTAGCGGACATACCCAGACTTAGACAATGGTTAGACATAGTACAGGAAATATTTGCCATGGGGAAAATGACATATTCTTTAAGAGTGAAAGAAGACGAGTTTAACAGATAATGTAAGTTATTGGAAAATGTTTTTTTTTTGTAAAATATTTTTATTAGAAGTAATTACATATTAAGAAGAAATAATATAAAATCAAAAAAAAAGAAAATATCATTCGTCACATACATTCTTAATATTTTTAAAATTTACAGTCAATCTTATTTATACTTCTATATTTTTTTTTATTTTATAACAGTAGGAAATAAAGATAGGTAGTAAAAAGAAAGAGAAATAAGAAAGAGATAAATAAAATGAGTGGAGTATTAAGCAAGATATTCTTCATTGGAGATATAGTCGTGGTCTATTGTATATAATTCTTCATCTATTCCTTCATTCAGGCTTCAGTCAGGGCCTCGAACCGGACCACCTTAACCCTTTAAATATTCAATAAATGGAGACCATATTCCTCTGAATTGATCTAACCTGTCCATTAGGACAAGTCTTAATCGTTCCAGGTGAAGTGTCTCCGACATTTCTGTAATCCACATTTTGAATGTAGGGGATATGGGACCTTTCCAAAATCTTAGTATTAATTTTTTACCAATTATTAGGATATATAGTCTGCAAGAAGTGTTCCATTTTATACCTGGGTAATATAACTACAGTGGTGCTGAAGGAAGACCATTACTTGGTTAAAATCCTACTCACAGCTGGCAGAAAGGCCATTACAAGAAAATGGCTCGCAGCGGGCATACCCAGACTTAGACAATGGTTAGACACAGGAAATATTTGTCATGGAGAAAATGGCATATTCCCTAAGAGTGAAAGAAGACGAGTTTAACAGAAAATGTAAGTTATTGGAAAATGTTTTAATATGAAAATAGTTCTGTATACTGCATCATTAATTGTAAACTGAACCCCCCGCTACACTGTTGTACGTTTCATTGTAATGTTGTATGTTTCGTTGTTATATTTGTGTTTTATTTGTGTATACATAAAAGCAATAAAAACTAAAGTGGAAAAAAAAAGAAAATCAGTACTACTGAATTGTGAAACCATTTTTGAAATGTGAATTTATAATTCTTGATTTTGATTCCATAACATATAAAAATATATCATAACATAACATAAAATTCACAATTCATCATTAAGCTTACCAAACAATCAAACATACTGGCATGAACCTGCATAATCATTCAGGTACTCCTGGTAAATGTCACATGAAGGTGAGTAGCATGGTAAGTACAATTTTACTTCGGAGTCACGTGAGTGACTACGTGAAGAAGCCCCGCCTGGCGCTGGAACGGCATTACATTATGTCGACGCTGACGGCAGAGCAAGAGCTGCAGAGGCAGCTCCTCTACAGCGGTAGGAACGGGCCCGCAGGTAAGTACAGTTGCATTACTTACAGGGCATATCCAAACTCCGTGGATGGTGTATAGAGCCACTAGGAGTTAAAAAGAAACGGAATTTAAAAGCAAAAAATAAAATAAAAGTTAAAATGAAAAGAAAATACTCCGGGTGGAAAAAAGCGGAGTTTAAAAAGCGTCCCAGGGGAAAACTCAGCGATCGGGACGGCAGATTAGTGCGGAGCCGGTTCCGATACCGGTGGCCGTTAAAATTACCGTTAGGGAGACGTTAGTTGCTCCACAAACTTTTGGCTATGAGGAAAAACGGAGTTTAAAAGTTAAAAAGAAAAGAAAATACTCCGGGGGAAAAAACGGAGTTTAAAAGTTAAAAAGGAAAATAAATACTCCAGGTGAAAAAACGGAGTTTAAAAATTAAAAAGAAAAGAAAAAACTCCGGGTGGAAAAACTCCAGTGGGGAGGAAAACATTTTAAAAAGTCAGAGAGGCCATGATTTAAAAGTTCTAATAAAAAGGCCTCCAGACAAAAAAGCTTTATGGCTTAAAATTAATGGAGAAAGACTCCAAAAATAAAAAAATCAACCAAAGGGTTTAAAAAGGCCCAGAATATTCCCAAAAACAGACCCTGAGGGGTTTCCATATATTAATATATATGGTGGAATTTATCAATGTGGAAATATCTACCTCGGATTGTTTTGGAGGTAGCCTCCTTGAGGAAAAACTCAGGAGTAACCAGGGCAGTAAAAGAAAATGAAAAAACTGACCCTAAAGGTGCATAGTGGTGGCTGGTCATAAAGTGCCCACCACAGCCCAAATATATATACAGGTGTACTAGGTACGGTACCTGAATGAAGGAGTGAGGCCATGGAAAGTAACCATGGAAACCAAAATTAATTGGTCTCTCACCAAAGCTGTTATGGTTGAAACAACAGAGTTATTGATAAAACTTTTATGTTTTATTAAGGTGAATCCGATTATGCTACCCATGTCTCAATTATATGGGGACATAAGGAAATACGATTTCAAAGTATTTCAAGCTGGTGCGCGGCATCACTACTTATGTAAAACAAATAAAACATTGCGCAATAACCAAAACATTTTAAATAAAAAGACAATTTGCCATTAGTTTGTGGAGCTCAATGGGATAAAAAAATTATAATATAAATATATAATATAAATATATATATATATATATGTGTGTGTGTGTGTGTGTGTGTGTGTGTGTGTGTGTGTGTGTGTGTGTGTGTGTGTGTGTGTGTGTGTAATTGTTATTGGGACCAATTTTGCACTTTAGATTTGCAGGTCAAAACAGATCAAGTTATGTTAAACTCCTGATTATTATGGAGTAAACCTGCCTCAGGATAAATCAAAGACATTGATTACAAAGGAAAGACTATTGGTTATTAAACTTTGGCAAAATTATGATCCAATGTAAAGATTTGATAATGGATCAAAACAAAGGCAGGAGTATGATAAATAAATATTTATCCAACACAGCCTTATGTGAACCCATATGACTGGGGAGAGAAGGCTTCATGTATATTTGAAGAGGTGCAAAATCTTGTTACAGAAGAAGTTGATGAAATCTCCAATTGTGGGAGATTACAGGTGTGTTATGATCAATGATATGGCATAGCAAAGGATTGGTTTATTTTAATGTGTAAAGGATCTACAAAAAAATTGTAGAAGGAATTGGTTCACCTGTATAGGAAAACCTAAAAATTGATTTTAGTTTTGCACCCAAAATATCTCCAATAAAGAAGAGGTATGTAAATTAGTATCATAAATTTCCCCAGGGAAAAGGAAACTGTGAAAGTGTGCATGTCCAATCAGGTGAACAATACCACAGTTGTGGCATATATCAATCACATGGGTCAAGTAAGATCATTATCAAGTGATTATCTGGGTAACCAGATGTGGCGTATTCTAAAAATGTTTTAGTCCAGCTGTTTATCTCTAAGGAAGAGACAATGTTGTCGCAGACAACAAATCAGGGGAAAGACATTGTCAGTAATATGGATTACTTACCATTAATCTGTTTGTATCCAGATTAAATCACCGATTTCTCAAATGTTTCTTGTGGGGAAAACCGAGAACAGGAGCGGTGGATGCATTTCGCTAAATTACATGAGGAAAGATGTTCTTTTATGTTCCTCATTTTGTCTGATAGGCAGTGTCTGATGAAAATGTAGCAGGACGCTGCCAGGGGCGCTTTGGTGGCCCAAACCGGACCTTCATGGTTCCCATTAATGTTGCGAGTGATGTTTGAACCAGTTATGATGACTCATAGTTGCAGTAATTTATTGTTGTACAAATTCATCCATGGCATGAAGATATGAATTTGGCTATCTGCAGGTTTGACCAGACCATTATAACAGTTTGACGGTCAAAGAGGTCTATGAATGTTTTAACTAATATAACAATATAAGAATTATGTACAAAAGGAATGTTATACCTGCAATTTGGAGGAATAGTTTTTTTTTTAATTTTTTTTAACAATATTTTGTTTATAAGAAATTGGAAGTCTTTTGCAGACAGTAAAAGTTATTTTATCATATTAGATATATGGGAGTTCCTTGTGGATTGCATTTTTTCTCAGCATCTAAGTGATAGAGCCAATAATAGGGTTCATAGTGTTTATCGTCCTATTTAGGACAAATTGCTGACCAAGAAGTTATCGGGTTCATTCGTAATATCCCGATATGATAAAGGGATATATATATATCCCTTTTTCATATCGGGATATTACGTATGAACTCGATAACTGTCCAAAGTTGAAATACAGAAGTTGGGAGATCAGCATAGTCCTGACTTGCCTTAGGCAATGGACTCCAATTCTATCAATGATTCAAAAAATTAACATTGAAAGTAATAATGCTCATGACTTTAGTATCAGCATAAGAGTGCAAACATTGCAAATATTACGTTATATAATTGCATGTGGCTACAGATTACATTATCTTATATGTTTATGAATTTTCCAAACAAAGCAGACCAAGAAGAGCTGGAACCAAGGTAAAATTTAAGCATATCCTGTCGGCCAAAAATTGTGTGTGGGTGAACATTGACTCAATATGTTAAAGTAGGTAAGAGTCTCTGTGGTGGTGAGACAGCACTACTTATTACACACAAAAACCACATTAAGTATCAGTAAAAACTGATGGTTCTAGATAATTATATTCTAGATGGTTAAAACATGTTTAACACTCAGAGGAACTAGACATTGAGATGTGGAAAATCACTCCATTAAGGAGGTAGATACATTCACAGGCATGGCACAGGATGGGCCGCTGGAGCAAAGATTCAAGGCCGCAGGAGGGTGTAAAATAAATATTAAAATTACAAGGAACCAGTCATGGTGTCAGGATTGGACACGGAGTGTTGGGTTCTCTGTAATTGTTGCTTTGTTTATACTATCAAATTATATTATCAATTGATATTTTGGTGATAAATTTGCCTTTCAATAGAAAGGGCATTACTTTCATTCTTTTATAATGGGGAAAAAAATTATCACATAAACTGAGGCAATGTTTGGGAAAAGATGTGTTATTTGCTCATTACTGTGTTGATTGAGCCAGAGTGTCGTATGGAGTGAGTCTACGACATAAAAAACACAGAGCTACAAAATCTTCACGTAGTCACTCACGTGACTCCGAAGTAAAATAGTAAGATTAAACGAGAACTTACCAGTTCGAAGTTTGATCGTTATTTTATGAGGAGTAACGATGAGGGATTACGTGAAGAAGCCCCGCCTGGCGCTGGAACGGCATACTTCAAAGCAGCGGCATGAAAAACACAGAACACAATAGCCGGAGGAAGATAGTAAGGCTCATCATAGATTTAGAACTACCAGATGATCATTTATTTTATGAGGGTCGGGAGTGGAGGGCACGTAATCCCTCATCGTTACTCCTCATAAAATAACGATCAAACTTCGAACTGGTAAGTTCTCGTTTAATCTTACAATTTTAAAAGACCACCCAGTGTTGCTATTGTTGATCCATGCTGACTCGCATGACTGGAATGAGTTGTTAGTTCACTGTCACTCAGCACTCAGCATGCTGGCACGATGCTGCAAAATCAGTCGGGTGCTCCTGGATGTATATTGCCATTTACCACTACTTCTACTAATGCAAGGGCATTCGTTGGCCTTAGCCTATATGCCATCCCTGGTTCCGAAATATACCACCTCAGACCAGTTTATCCAGCATGGCAGTCCACAGTTTGTTAATGCTGACAAAGCATGCGTCGTTCCACAGTACACTGATACAGGTGGCCCTACGTCTACCTCTTCTTGCCGTGCCCCGTTTGGTCTCCCAAAGTGCGACTTTATCTTTAACGGCAGTGTTCAGTTTGTTAACACTGTCCAAGGCCTGTGTCATTCCGCAGCGAGTACACTGATGTAGGTGGCCCTACATCTACCTCTCCTTGCAGTGCCCTGTTTGGGCTCCCAAAGTGTGAGGGGATTAGCAGACAGTTCAGGGTTCCTCTCACAGACTTTGACAACACTCTTGGCAGACCAGCATATATTGCCATTTAGCCATGAATCACATTTTCCAGTTCAATGTTCCGAGAATGTAACTGTGCAAACCTAGTCACCACTTTGTCCAAGTCATGGGCAAAGTCATAGTGAATGTACATTAAGGCGAGTGCAGACAGCCTGTCATTGCTCACGGAAGTCCTGGTGTAGTGATGCAGGCGACGGACACTCGTGGCACGCCTGCATATATTGCCATTCAGCAATTAGAACGGCGGTGCTGGCTCGAAGGGCCGAATGGCCTACTCCTGCACCTGCTGTCTACTGTCTATTGTCTATTTCAGTGTCTGGAGACTTTCCTTTTATGAAATTATTTTTGCCATTCACTTCTTTTAACTTCTCAAATTAATTTCAACTTTTTGCCATTATGCTTTTCTTAATTAAATCATTTTTCTTCGACTCTCCTGAGTTCAGAGTTACTTGAAAGCCTTTCCATGAGCTAAGGTCGCGTGAAGAGTTCAGGTGAAAGATTGATATTATTTCTTAGGTTAATATTAAAGAAAGCTGGAAACTTGCACAGACCCAGACAAATTTATCTTCTGATTAATTATTACTGATATTGGAAGTTTGAAACAACGCTGGAAATGCTCACCACATTATAGACAATAGACAATAGGTGCAGGAGTAGGCCATTCGGCCCTTTGAGCAGGCACCATGGCTGATCATCCCCAATCAGTACCCCGTTCCTGCCTTCTCCGCATATCCCCTGACTCCACTATGTTTAAGAGCCCTATCTAGCTCTCTCTGGAAAGCATCCAGAGCAACCGGCCTCCACCGCCCTCTGAGGCAGAGAATTCCACAGACTCACAACTCTCTGTGAGAAAAAGTGTTTCCTCGTCTCCGTCCTAAATGGCTTACCCCTTATTCTTAAACTGTGGCCCCTGGTTCTGGACTCCCCCAACATCGGGAACATGTTTCCTGCCTCTAGTGTGTCCAAGCCCTTAACAATTAGGTGATATCTGTGGGAGCAAATCGCAACTAGTTCAGTTCAGTTGAGTTTATTGTCACGTGTACCGAGGTACAGTGAAGAGCTTACGTTGCGTGTTTTACCCACTTGCGCTGCTGGGAATTTGGAGTTACTTACGCGACAGTCGACATGGCTTGGGCCGCGGCAGGTCATGTGACATGTTGACAGGTTCACAAGTTAGAGGAGTAGAATTGGGCCATTCTGTCCTTCGAGTCTACTCCGCTATAACAACAAAAGGGCCGGAGTAACTCAGCGGGTCGGGCAGCATCTCTGGAGAAGAGGAATGGGTGACGTTTCGGGTCAAGACGCTTCATCACACTGAATCAGGTAACGAGGGGTATAGACGGTGATGTGGAGAGATATGGAACAAATGAACGAAAGATATGCAAAAAAGTAACGATGATAAAGGAAACAGGCCGTTGTTGGCTGTGGGCTCAGTGAAAACGAGTCACAGGCAATGAGACTCAACAAAACAAATTTGAAGCTGGTAAGGTCATAAGGTCATAAGGGATAGGATTAGAATTAGGCCATTCAGCCCATCGAGTCTACTCTGCCATTCAATCATGGCTGATCTCTGCCTCCGAAACCTATTTTCCTGCCTTCTCCCCATAACCCTTGACACCCGTTCTAATCAAGAATTTGTCTTTCTCTGCCTTAAAAAATATCCACTGATTTGGCCTCCACAGCCCTCTGTGGCAATGAGTTCCACAGATTAACTACCCACTGACTAAAGATGTTCCTCCTCACCCCCTCTCCAAAAGAGCGCCCTTTGATTCTGTTTGAGGAGGTGACGAAGGGCGGTGGATGGTGTCGACGGATTTTAGTTTGGCGTTTAGTTTATTGTCACGTGTACCGAGGTACAGTGAAAAGCTTTTGTTGCGTGCTAACCAGTCAGCGGAAAGACAATACATGATTACAATCGAGCCATTCACAGTGTACAGATACATGATAAGGGAATGACGTTTAGTGCAAGGTAAAGCCAGCAAAGTCCGATCAAGGATAGTCCGAGGGTCACCATTCAGGTAGATAGTAGTTCAGCACTGCTCTCTGGTGTTTCAGGTCCAGGTATTTTGAGCTGTGGTGTTGGTGGTGGTGCCCGGAGGAAGCTCTGGAGGAGATAGATAGATTCTTGATTAGTACATGGGGTAAATGGTTATGGGGAGAAGGCAGGAGAATGGGGTTAGGAGGGCGAGATAGATCAGCCATGATTGAATGGCGGAGTAGACCTGATGGAACCGATTCACCCTACCACAACCAGAGAGCAGTCCTGAATTACTATCTACCTCTTCGGGGAGCCTTGCACTATCTTTGATCGGAATTTACTGGCTTTACCTTGACTTGTCAGTGACATTGCAAATTGCAGTTTGTATGTTGGCTCTTTGATGGTTCAATGGTCGATGGTCTCACTTGAAAGTATCCAGAGAACCAACCTCCACCGACCTCTGAGGCAGAGAATTCCACACACTCACAACTCTCTGTGTGAAAAAGTGTTTCCTCATCTCTGTTCTAAATGGCTTACCCCTTATTCTTAAACTGTGGCCCCTGGTTCTGGACGCCCCCAACATCTGGAAAAACTTTCCCTCTCAACCCCATTTTCCTGCTTTTGAGGTCTCGGATGGATTGCTCTTTGTCAGAGACCTCCCCCTCGACCTTACCGCCATGGGTGGCCCTACCAGGAGCGTAGCTCCAGACGGCATCGCTCTCAGGATCTCAGGTCCACACAAGCTTCTCCACCACCACAAGGTGACAATCCACGGCCCCATCTAAACTTCTACTTTCCTGTTCCTGTCCCAAGTATTTTTTAAACGCTGTTATAGAATCTGCCTGAACTTCCCCCTCCGGCAGCTCCAGCTACTGGAGTTTAGAAGGATGAGAGGATATCTTATTGAAACATATAGGATTATTAAGGGTTTGGACCCGTTAGAGGCAGGAAACATGTTCCTGGTGTTGGGGAGTTCAGAACCAGGGGCCACTGTTTAAGAATAAGGGGCAAGCCATTTAGAACAGAGATGAGGAAACACTTTTTCTCACAGAGAGTTGTGAGTCTGTGGAATTCTCTGCCTCAGAGGGCGGTGGAGGCCGGTTCTCTGGATACTTTCAAGAGAGAGCTAGATAGGGCTCTTAAAGATAGCGGAGTCAGGGGATATGGGGAGAAGGCAGGAACGGGGTACTGATTGTGGATGATCAGCCATGATCACATTGAATGGCGGTGCTGGCTCGAAGGGCCGAATTGCCTACTCCTGCACCTATTGTCTATTGTCAGGGGGTCAGGCAGCATCTGTGGAGAACAGGAATAGACAGACCGTGTAACACTGTGGTGCCTGCTCTGCCCACAGACCTCACTCTCCATGTGCTTTTGTATGACATGTTACGTGACAGTGTAGAGTCACAGAGTGATACAGTCTGGACACAGGCCCTTCTGCCCAACTTGCCTGTACCGACCAACATGTCCCATCCACACTAGTCCCACCTGCCCGCGTTTGGTCCATATCCCTCCAAACCCGTCCGATCCATGTACCTGTCTAACTGTTTCAAGGTGCGATAGTCCCCTGCCTCAACTACCTCCTCCGGCAGCTCGTTCCCTACACCACTGCCCTCTGTGTGGAAAAGTTACCCCTCAGATTCCTATTAAATCTTTTCCCTCCTTCACCTTGAGCCTATGTCCTCTGTTCCTCAATTCACCTACTCTGGGCAAGAGACTTTGTGCATCTACCCGATCTATTCCTCTCATGATTTTATACACCTCTATAAGATCGTCTGAAGAAGGGATTCAGCCCGAAACGTTGCCTATTACCTTCGCTCCATTGATGCTGAGTTTCTCCAGCATTTTTGTCTACCTTCGATTTTCCAGCATCTGCAGTTCCTTCTTGAATAAGATCGCTACCGCAGCTATTTCTCTCGTTTGGAGTGTTGCGTGCGGTTCTGGTCTCCCTCGTTGCAGGGAGGATGGACAGGGTTTGGAGAGGGTGTGGGTGAGGCTTACCGTAATAATGCGAAAATCTGTGTGTAAAAAAAGTCACCCCATCAGATCCCTATTAAATCATTAACTGTATTGTATTCACTGTATTCACTGGAGTTTAGAAGGATGAGGGGTTATCTTATAGAAACATATAAAATTATAAAAGGACTGGAGAAGCTAGATGCAGGAAAAAAGTTCCCAATGTGGGGCGAGTCCAGAACCAGGGGCCACAGTCTTAGAATAAAGGGGAGGTCATTTAAGACTGAGGTGAGAAAAAAACGTTTTTACCCAGAAAGTTATGAATTTATGGAATTCCCTGCCACAGAGGGCAGTGGAGGCCAAATCACTGGATGGATTTAAGAGAGAGTTAGATAGAGCTCTGGGGGCTAGTGGAGTCAAGGGATATGGGGAGAAGGCAGGCACGGGTTATTGATTGGGGACGATCAGCCATGATCACAATGAATGGCGATGCTGGCTCAAAGGGCCGAATGGCCTCCTCCTGCACCTATTTTCTATGTTTCTATGTTTCTATTCCCCCTTCACCTTAAACCTTCGTCCTCTGGTCCTCGATTCCCCGCTGTACTGTGGATAATAAATCACAGCAATGACAGGCTTTCTGTGTGCTGTACAGATGGAGCTCTGAATGTATCATTAACAGGCACTGAACTCAGAACCCACCACCACCTGTTTCGTTCTTCCAGGTCCCAGCCTAAACGCTCTCATAAAACATTTATTTTGCTAACGTTCCCGTCGCTTCACCGCAGACGGACATTTGGAGTTAAAGATTTACCATGTGTGTAATCGCTCTCAGCAAGCCAAGTTCAATCTTTCAAATAATCTCGCAATGTGCTGGTTTTGAAAAACTATTTGACCAGTGTGTGCTCTTTGATTACAATGTGTGTCTCATCATTCAATTCCACTAAGACAAAGGCACTCTTTAAACAGCTGTGTTTAAGAAGGAACTGCAGATGCAGGTTAAAAGTCTGAAGAAGTGTCTCGACCCGAAACGTCACCTGGAGCAACTCAGCGGGTGAGGCAGCATCGATGGTGCGAAGGAATAGGTGCTGGCTCGAAGGGCCAAATGGCCTACTCCTGCACCTATTCCTTCCCTTGACCCGAAACGTCGCCTATTTAAGAATAAGGGGTAAGCCGTTTAGAACGGAGACGAGGAAACACTTTTTCTCACAGAGAGTGGTGAGTCTGTGGAACTCTCTGCCTCAGAGGGCGGTGGAGGCCGGTTCTCTGGATACTTTCAAGAGAGAGCTAGATAGGGCTCTTAAAGATAGCGGAGTCAGGGGATATGGGGAGAAGGCAGGAACGGGGTACTGATTGGGGATGATCAGCCATGATCACATTGAATGGTGGTGCTGGCTCGAAGGGCCAAATGGCCTACTCCTGCACCTATTGTCTATTGTCTGTTGTCTATTCCTTCGCTCCATAGATGCTGCCTCACCCGCTGAGTTTCTCCAGCATTTTTGTCTACCTTTAAACAGCTGTGTAGGGAATTCCATTAGTTTAGCCTAGTTTAGTTTAGTTTAGTTTAGATTCAGAGATACAACATGGAAACCGGCCCTTTGGCATTCTGAAACCATTCTGAATGTACCATTCAGAGCTCCATCTGTACGGCACGCAGAAAGCCTATATTAATTTTCCGTTACGTTATGATGTTTTGACGTGTGACGTTGTGCTTGTTAGATAAGGCGGGCAGTCAGTTGCTGTATTCTGAATGCGGGTGGCACAGCGGTAGAGTTGCTGCCTCACAGCGCCAGGGACCCGGGTTCCATCCCGACCACGGGTGCTGTCTGTCGGGAGTTTGTACGTTCTCCCCATGACCTGCGTGGGTTTTCTCCGGGTGCTCCGGTTTCCTCCCACACTCCAAAAACGTGCAGGTGTGTAGGTTAATTGGCTTGGTATGAATGTAAATTGCCCCTAGCTTGTGTAGGATAGCATTAGTGTGCGGGGCTTGCTGAAAGGCCTGTTTCTGCGCTATAGCTCTAAACTAAACTAAACCAAATTGATATTCTGATTGATCCTCGTTCCACTCTCAGTACATCAGCAAACGACCATCTGTGGAAGTGAGATCAGGATAGAGTACGATGATTTGTACGCTACGCTACGATATCATTTGTGCAGATGACATCCAAATGCTACTGAATAACCATCAAGCAATGATCACCAGCATCAACCAGCTGTTAGTTTTACTTTTGTTGCCAATTTTTTCAATTTGAGATATTTTGTTATGTTAAAGACATTACCATGGACTCTTTGCCCTCCTACCATCAGGGAGGCGGTACAGGAGCCTCACTAGTAGGATGAGGAACAGCTTCCACAACAACACCATCACACTGCTGAACTCGGAGTCCCGCCGATAGATTTCTCCAGTCTCTCCGTCCACATTGTCTGCATTCTGTATCTATTTCTATATTGCTATTACTACGAACTGACGCTAAACTACATTTCGTTGTACCCACGCTTGTATCTGTGCAATGACATTAAAGTTGAATTGAATTGAATTGAATTAACTAACCACAAATTGTCAACATTTAACACGGGGATATGGAGTCTGAAGAAAGGTCTCTATGTGTTCCTTTTGTCGGGAGATGCTACCTGTCCCACGGAGTCACATCAACTTTTTGTGTCTGCCTTCACGTAGAATGTAAAACAGGGCAAGAACAGGCCCTTCAGCCCACAATATCCGTGCAAAACATGAAGCCAACAACAATCTTATCCGCCTTCACATAATCCATAAACCATCCATTCCCTCCATATCCATCTTGCTGTCCAAATGTCTGAGGAAGGGTCCCGACCCGAAACGTCACCTATCCATGTTCTCCACAGGTGCTGCCTGACCCACTGAGTTACTCCAGCACTCTGTGAAACGTCACCTATCCATGTTCTCCACAGATGCTGCCTGACCCGCTGAGTTACTCCAGCACTCTGTGAAACGTCACCTATCCATGTTCCCCACAGATGCTGCCTGACCCGCTGAGTTTCTCCAGCAGTTTTGTCTACCTACGATTTTTCCAGCATCTGCAGTCCTTTCTTAAACATTGTGACTTCTTCTCACGTTTACCGAGTTATCCATGGGCTGAGCCATGTATCAAATGAGTATTGATTCCAGCTATCAAAGCCTTGCCTCTGATGATATCAATTAACACAATCCTAGCCCTCCATCTGTTGCAAGCAGCACAGCCGTGATAAATCATGTTTAAATGAGCACCACACATTTAGATAATTGTTTTATGTATGATCGCTGAGTATAACGGATAACATTTTTCTCAAGCCATTTCTTTACAAATTCGGCCTTTCGAACACGGCAAGGTTACTGTTTAAAGTTAAAGTGTGTACATGGAACATAGAACAGTACAGCACAGGAACAGGCCCTTCGGCCCACAATGTCACACTTGGACAGGGATTTGTATAGAACCGTAGAGAGTCGTAGAGTGATACAAAGTGGGAACAGAAGGTAGACAAAAATGCTAGAGAAACTAAGCGGGTGAGGCAGCATCTATGGACCGAGTTTCGGGTCGAGACCCTTCATCAGACAGATGTGGGGGGTGGGGGGGGGGGGAAAGGAAAGGAAGAGGCGGAGACAGTGGGCTGTAGGAGAGCTGGGAAGGGGAGGGGAAGGAGGGAGAAAGCAAGGACTACCTGAAATTGGAGAAGCGAAATAGGTGTTGCTCCTCCAATTTGCGGTGGGACTCACTCTGACCATGGAGGAGGCCCAGGACAGAACAGGCCCTTCGGCCCAACTTGCCCACACCGGCCAACATGCTACACTAGTCCCACCTCCCTGCGTTTGGCCCATATCCCTCCAAACCTGTCCTACCAATATACCCGTCTAAAAGCTTACAACCCAATGGTATGAATATTGGCCCGCGTGGGTTTTCTCCAGGTGCTCCGGTTTCCTCCCAGATCCCTAATAAACAAACTATCTATCTTTGCCTTAGGTTTAAGTTGAGGGAGGAAACATTTAAGTAAAAACCTGAGGGGGTTGAATGCTAACCAGTCATCAAGAAGGCAATGCCTGATTACATTCGAGCGGTTTACAGTGTATAGAAATGTTGCTGTCGGAGTAGAGATTTAAGAGCGTGCAGCATTGGAATATGTGATTGTAGATCTGCTTCTTTAGTTTAGAGATACAGCGTGGAAACAGGCCCTTCGGCCCACTGGGTCTGCGCCGACCAGCGATCCCCGCACACTCACACTATCTTACGCACACATTTTTTTTACATTCACCAAGCCAATTAGCCTACAAACCTGTACGCCTTTGGAGCGTGGGAGGAAAGCGGCGCACCCGGAGAAAACCCACGCGGGTCACGGGGAGAACGTACAAACTCCGTACAGACAGCACCCGTTGTCGGGATCGAACCCGGGTCTCCGGCGCTGCATTCTACAGCTGTGCCAACGTGACCTAATGAGCACACCTGGAGTATTGTGTGTAGTTTTGGACACGCTGGAGGCAGGAAACATGTTCCCAATGTTGGGGGAGTCCAGAACCAGGGGCCACAGTTTAAGAATAAGGGGAAAGCCATTTAGAACGGAGACGAGGAAACACTTTTTCACACAGAGGGCTGCGAGTCAGTGGAATTCTCTGAATGACGGCGCTGGCTCGAAGGGCCGAATGGCCCACACCTGCACCTATTGTCTATTGCTTCTGTGGCTGGCTCGCAAATGGTTGCCTGGGTCGGATGCCATCTTGGAATATCTGCTCTCCCTCCAGCATGGGTCAAAGACCCCGTCTATTCCCTTCATAACCCCACACAACTCTCTAAGACCAGCTTATTATGTTATGATGTGAATATTTCAAATCAATGTACATGTTGAATGTGGTTCAAATGAATTTATTGTTTTAATTTTTTATTTTATTAATTTTTAATTTTTTTTTAATTGTTTCAATATTTTTCAACGGTTTCTGAGTGCCTCTGGCCATCAGAGACATTCTACGGAAAGTAGAAGAGGCGCCAGAGACCCGGGTTCTATCCCGACTACGGGTGCTGTCTGTACAGAGTTTGCACGTTCCCCCGGTGGGTTTTCTCTGGGTGCTTCGGTTTCCTCCCACAACCCGGAGACCCACAGGTTTGTAGGTTAATTGGCTTGGTGTAAGCGTAAATTGTCCCTCGTGTTTGTGGGATAGTGCTAGCGTGCGGGGATCGCTGGGCCAAAGGGCCCGTTTCCGTGCAGTATCTCTAAACTAAACTATACAATCATTTGAAGTCATGTATCATTATCGATAATCTTCTTCCGCCCCCACCCCCACATCAGTCTGAAGACCCGAAAGGTCACCTATTCCTTCGTTCCATAGATGCTGCCTCACCCGCTGAGTTTCTCAAGTATTTTTGTCCACCTTTGATTTTTCCAGCATCTGCTGTTCTTTCTTAAACATTATCAATAATCATTTCCCTTTTGTAATCAAAGGCACTATATACAACATCATTTTAAAACAATATTTTCTGGGAGTGATGAATTTATACTGATGGAGAAGTCATTCAGTAAATTGGAACCAATTTACTTATTATGTGCTCCAGCTGGCATTGAATTTCTGTGATTCCTTTATTATAACTTATTCTGTCAGACCGGATAAAAAATATCAATAAGTATGTACAGATGCGTCATTACTACCTTCACTGGACCATTTGTCAAGGGCTGAAATGTTGGCGAGGTTTAGACATTAAACGTTGTGGGAACAGGCCCTTCAGCCCACCGAGTCTGTGCCGACCCAGCAAACACTCCCTGCACTAACACGATCCTACACAAATTACACAAAAGATCATAAGTAGAGCCAGGATGTTTAGGCTCTAAAAAACTCTGAAATAGGCAGGTAAAAAGCCATAATAAAATTGCAAAAAAGGCACTGTGGCATTTACTGGCAAAAAAAAGGCATAAAAAGCACGCATTTCCACCACCAAAATACGGTTAAAAACGATAATATAAAGGTATACTACATTAAATGATCAAAGTTGCCTGGTTGCCCATAATTACTAACATATATTTCAAGTTATCTGGTGTTAAACTATGCCGTCTGTCAGACAGAATATCCTTAAATTGTGAAACACTTCTTGCTACCTTAGCTGAGGTCACTGGTGCATACCCGAAACAAGCTACAGATTCTATATTCATGTCGATATCTTGTGCATTACAACTATCTTTGAGAACTTTAGCTATGTTTTGTATTTCTTCAAGATCTTTGTTACCTAAAATCACTCTCTCACATTTTCCTTGTATGTCTTTACCTACATCGCCAGGAACTTTACGAATATCGTCAGCTACTTTGTTAAAAACCTGCAAGTTATTCACTAATGTTTCGCCACGTTTCTCAAGGGAAGTGATAGCTTGTGGGAAGTTTGCAAAATTGGAAGCAAATAAACACAAGATCACGGTGGAGGGACTTTTTCTGCATGATTTCACTGACAATTCTGACTGCAGCAGATTCTTCTTCAAAAAAGTTGCCGATTTCTTTTATCTTTACAAAATTTGCAGCATAGTAGAGTACAGCAGAGAGCCATGTACCCCACCAGGTCAAAACGGGCTGAGGATGTAGCGGAATCTCGGGTGCCACTTCCATGAACAACTGCACACGTGACGGTGCTTTGAGAAAGATTTTCTTGACATTGGAAACTACATTTGGGAACAAGCTAGGTATGTGCTCGGCAATTCTATGAAGTCCTTGAGCTAAGCATGTCAAATGCAACATTTTGGAGAATAAACTTTTAAGAGCACAAGCAGCTTCTTTCATGTGCGGAGCTGCACCAGTCACAAACAGAAGAACATTCTCGTGTTTTATACCTTCTGGCCAAATTACAGCAAGTGAAGATGTAAACAACTGAGCAATAGTTGAGCTGTTTGACTTCTCCAATACTTCCGATGTAAACAAATACTCCTGGATGCCTCCAGTGTACCGATGATCACATTGGCAATATAACTCCCCACAGCATCGGTTGTCTCGGCTATTGAGATCCATATTTTGTTGCGTGCAACTTCATCTCTAATTTTCTGCACAACAATGTTGCTGTCAACATAATTTTTCCATAATGATGACTCGCTTGGTCTATGTTCCTCTGCGTATTTCTCTAAAAAACCTCTGAGAGATTTGTTTTCCAATTTCCTCAGTGGAATTCCAGCATCAATGAATGCCTTGCACAGATCACTCAAAAACTCAGATTTGCAACTGGAGCCAGCAGTAAATGAAGTGAGAGACAAGCTTGGGTTTTTCACTTGGGTATCAGCGATATCAACATTGACTTCTCTAATTTTAGATAGCCCTTGTCTGCTCCCTCCTCTCCCTCCCCCTTCCCAGCTCTCCTTCTAGTCCTACTGTCTCCGTCTCTTCCTTTCTTTTTCCCGCCCCCCCACCCATATCAGTCTGAAGAAGGGTCTAGGATTGAGATGAGGAATTACTTCTTCACCCAGAGAGTTGTGAATCTGCGGAATTCTCTGCCACAGAAGGCAGTGGAGGCCAATTCACTGGATATTTTCAAGAGAGAGTTAGATTTAGCTCTTAGGGCTAACCGAATCAAGAGATATGGGGAGAAAGCAGGAATGGGGTTTTGATTTTGGATGATCAGCTATGATCATATTGAATGGCGGTGCTGGCTCGAAGTGCCGAATGGCCTACTCCTGCACCTATTGTCTATGTTTCTGTGTTTCTGTGTAATGATAGAATCAAGCAGACACAAGGGCTTGGGTAGAGTGGATGTGGAGACGATGTTTCCACTAGTCGGAGAGTCTAGGACCAGAGGCCACAGCCTCAGAATAAAAGGATATACCTTTAGGAAGGAGATGAGGAGGAATTTCTTTAGTCAGAGGGTGGTGAATCTGTGCTATTCGGTGCCACAGACGGCTGTGGAGGCCAAGTCAATCGATATATCTGAGGCAGAGATAGATAGATTCTCGATTAGTATGGGTGTCCGGGGTTATGGGGAGAAGGCAGGAGAATGGGGTAGAGAGGGAGAGACAGATCAGCCATGATTGAATGGCGGAGTAGGCTCGATGGGCCGAATGGCCTAATTCTGCTCCCATCACTTATGACCTCAGCGGGTCAGGCAGCATCTCTGGAGAAAAGGAATAGATTGATTTTGTCAGAATGAAGCATTTTTCTGCCAGTTAAAGTGCAGATCAGTTGTAAATCCTCAGCTCTTCAGTGAAGTTCAATTTAATGCCCAGAACATCCACCTTCTCCCTCTCTAGTGAAGTTATTCCACACATGATTGAACAGGGCGGCATCCTAAAATTACTGCTTTCCCTGTAGTCAATAGGTCTTTCCCAACCTGCCCTGCATTCCACTTATAATTCACTTCCCCTCTTAAATGCTACACTTGTCGCTTTACCTCCTCCCCTTGACTCCATCCAAGGACCCAAGTAGTCTTTCCAGGTGAGGCAGAGGTTCACCTGCACCTCCTCCAACCTCATCTATCGCATCCGCTGCTCTAGGTGTCAGCTGCTCTACATCGGTGAGACCAAGCGTAGGCTTGGCGATCGCTTCGCCCAACACCTCCGCTCGGTTCGCATTAACCAACCTGATCTCCCGGTGGCTCAGCACTTAAACTCCCCCTCCCATTCCAAATCCGACCTTTCTGTCCTGGGCCTCCTCCATGGCCAGAGTGAGTCCCACCGCAAACTGGAGGAGCAGCACCTCATATTCCGCTTGGGTAGTTTACACCCCAGCGGTATGAACATTGACTTCTCCAATTTCACGTAGGCTTTCTCCCTCTTACCCCTCCCCTTCCCAGCTCTCCCACAGGCAAGCCTACTGTCTCCTCCTCCTCCTTTCTTCTTCCCGCCTGCCCCTCCACCCCCACATCAGTCTGAAGAAGGGTCTCGACCCGAAACGTCACCTATTCCCTTCGCTCCATAGGTGCTGCCTCACCCGCTGAGTTTCTCCAGCATTTCTGTCTACCTTCGATTTTTCCAGCATCTGCAGGTCTTTATTAACATTCACTTCCCCTCTGTTATCAGGCTTCTGAACGGTCCCTTCCATAAGCTAGGGCACTGTCCGATTCACCTCTACCCCATTGCGGACATTGGACTTTGTCTCTGGAACTGGTGCGCTACAATGCTGAGAACTATATCCTGAAGAAGGGTCTCGACCCACAACGTCGCCAATTCCTTCTCTCCATAGATGCTGCCTCACCCGCTGAGTTTCTCCACCTTTGCACTCTATTCTGCACTCCGTATCTTCCCCTTTGCTCTACCTATTGTACTGGAGTTTGGCCTGACTGTATTTACGTACCGTAGATCTGATCTATAATTGGATAGCATGCACAACAATGCTTTTCACAGTACACAGTGGTGCAGCGGTAGAGTTGCTGCCTCACCGAGTCAGAGACCCGGGTTCCATCCCGACCATGGGCGCTGTCTGTATGGAGTTTGCACGTTCTCCCCGTGAACTGCGTGGGTTTTCTCCAGGAGCTTCAGTTTCCTCCCACACCAAACACTTACAGGTTTGTCAGTTAATTAGCTTGGTGTAAATGTGAATATTGTTCCTATGACAATAAGAAATCTAAACCTAAACTTAACTGCGGTGAGTTTGCAGGGGGAAAGGGGTTTGCGGTGTCAGGGTTGTGGGATCATATGTTTATTACCACATGGAAATGCGGTTAGAGTCACGGAGCTGTGGAGCGTGAAAGCAAGCTGGCATGGATAAGTTGGGCCGAAGGGCCTGTTCCGTGCTCCGTGACAATGGCTCCACAACACCCCATCTACACTAGTCCCACCTGCCTGCGTTTGCCCCATATCCCTCTAACCCTTTGCTATCCACGTACCAGTCCAGAGTTGTGATAGTCCCTGCCTCAACCACCTCCCCCGATAACTCGTTGCATACACCCACCACCCTCTGAGTGAAAAAGCTGCCCCTCGGGTTCCTATTAAATCTTCCCCCCCCCTCCCACCTTAAACCTATGTCCTCTGCTCCTCGATTTTCCTACTTTAGTTTAGCTTAGTTTAGTTTGGAGATACAGCACGGACACAGACCCATAAGGACAACGGAGTCCGCGCTGACCAGCGATCCCCGCACACAAACACTACACACTCTATGGGACAATTTACATTTACACCAAGCCAATTAACCTACGAACCTGTATGTCTTTGGAGAGTGGGAGGAAACCAAAGATCTCAATAGACAATAGACAATAGGTGCAGGAATATAGGCCATTCGGCCTTTCGAGCCAGCACCGCCATTCAATGTGATCATGGCTGATCATCCCCAATCAGTACCCCGTTCCTGCCTTCTCCCCATATCCCCTGACTCCGCTATCTTTAAGAGCCCTATCTATCTCTCTCTTGAAAGTATCCAGAGAACCGGCCTCCACCGCCCTCTGAGACAGAGAATTCCACAGACTCACCATTCTCGAAGAAAACCCACGCAGGAAGGTCACGGGGAGAACGTGCAAACTCCGTGCAGACAGCACCCGTGGTCCAGGATGGAACCCGGCAACTCTGCCGCTGCCCCACCCTGGGGAAGCTGCATTCATTTTCACTGCCCTGTTGGTGGGATTGAGAATGATTGCGGTCCAGGCTGCCACTTTGTGTCACCTTCCTCCACATCAATGAAGATAAAACCCCCTAATGTCTTGTGTTTATTCTGTCAGCTCATGTTGAACCAAACTTTAGGCTGACTGCAAAGAACATCTTTGTTCATTAACAATATTGCTGTTCCCCGCCCGTGGTTAGTCAACTAAACACTACAAACGCTCATCGAATGGAAGAACCAGCTGAGAAACAAACCCAAAACATTCCCAGCAATTAATCTGCCATCATTTATTATACTGTGACAATTTATGAATGGCAAATTGTCCTTGACAAATCCATTAGAATTGTCTCACGTTAAAACTACAGCTTCAGTTTATTGCCACGTGTACCGAGGTACAGTGAAAAGCTTTTGTTGCGTGCTAACCAGTCAGCGGAAAGACTGTACGCGATTAAAACTAGCTGGCAGGCACGGTGGCAGAGTTGCTGCCTCACAGCGCCAGAGACCCGGGTTCCATCCTGGCTACGGCTGCTGTTTGTGTGGAGTTTGATCGTTCTCCCCTGTCTGAAGAAGGGTTTCTGCCCTGAAACGTCGCCTATTTCCTTCGCTCCATAGATGCTGCCTCACCCGCTGAGTTTCTCCAGCACTTTTGTCTACCTCCCCTGTGACCACGTGGGTTTTCTCCGGGTGCTCCGGTTCCCTCCCACACTCCAAACACGTGCAGACTTTGGACAAAAACGTTTTTTTGAGTTTCGAACGATCGGAGCGATTTCATCAGAGCACACCAAATTCCACTCGTGCTTGGTAGAGCTGTTGTCTCTCCTGCCAGAGGGCAGCAGAACGAGTTAGTATCAGTTTAGGGTACACAAAAGGCTGGAGAAACTCAGCGGGTGCAGCAGCATCTAAGGAGCGAAGGAGATAGGCGACGTTTCGGGTCGAGACCCTTCTTCAGTTTAGTTTAAGTTTAGTTTATTGTCACGTGTACCCAGTTACCGTGAAAAACTCTAGTTGAGCGCTAACCAGCGGAAAGACAATATGTGATTACAATAGCAATAGACAATAGACACTAGGTGCAGGAGTAGGCCATTTTCTCCCTTCGAGCCAGCGCCGCCATTCAATGTGATCATGGCTGATCATCCCCAATCAGTACCCCGTTCCTGCCTTCTCCCCATATCCCCTGACTCCACTATCTTTAAGAGCCCTATCTAGCTCTCTCCTGAAAGCTCCCAGAGAACCGGCCTCCACCGCCCTCTGAGGCAGAGAATTCCACAGACTCACCACTCTCTGTGAGAAAAAGTGTTTCCTCGTCTCCGTTCTAAATGGCTTACCCCTTATTCTTAAACTGTGGCCCCTGGTTCTGGACTCCCCCAACATCGGGAACATGTTTCCTGCCTCTAGCATGTGCCAAGCCCTCAACAATCTTATATATGTCAGTGAGATATCCTCTCATCCTTCTAAACTCCAGAGTGTACAAGCCCAGCTGCTCCATTCTCTCAGCGTATGACAGTCCCGCCATCCCGGGAATTAACAATCGAGCTGTCCACAGCGTACAGATACATGATAAGCGAATAACGTTTAGTGCAAGGTCAAGCCAGCAAAGTTGTGTAAAAAAGTTTCCCACTAAATCTTTCCCCCCTCACCTTAAACCTATGTCCTCGGGTTCTCCAATCCCCTACTCTGGCAAGAGACTCTGTGTGTCTTCCTGATCTATTCCAAATCTTATAAAAGATAAATCTGTGTTTAAAAGCTATTATTAGTGCAGTAGATCACAGAGCGTTTTGTCACCATCATATGAATATCTGCAGATGCAATCTTCGCATTTATGGCCTTATGTTATGATTGGCTTTGTTGCTTACACCGCCATTAGCATGCATCATGTTCCACCACATTCGCCTCCTCCACTCCTCACCCTTAGATCACATTGCCGGCTTCCACATTTTTATTATTTTGAACACTTATCAGCTCCTTTGAAAACTGCTTCAATGAGTCAATTGTGAAATGCTTTCTCAAGCATTGGTGGTCCAGTTTATTTTGGAGATTCAGAGCGGAAACAGGCCCTTCGGCCCACCGAGTCCATACGACCACTCATCACCCGTTCACACTCGTGTCGCTTTTGGGCCTGTCCCACTTAGGCAATTTTTCAGTCGCCTGAAAAACCGGGAACTAGAACGGCGATTCACACGGTGCAAAGCCAAGGTGATACAGACACACATCGGCGATGAACAGGAAGGTAGGCGCTGTAATTACGACGACTAAAGCACAGTGTACAGTAAGTCCTTTAAAAGAAGGGAGGAGAGGGGGGAGAAGGGGGGAAATGGAGGGAGAAGGAGGGAGAAGGATTGGAGCCGACTTTTAAGAAGCCAGAGATACACAGCTGTGAAGCTCGGCGGACATTTAACATTACCGGTCAGTTCCTCGGTTCTGAAAACTACTGCTTACCTTTTTTTCTCCCCCAATGAGCCAATGAAATTCACCGGTCAGCACCGGCTACAACCTACGAGAACCTCCGAGAACCTTCGACCTCCTGGCGACCCACCTACGGCTCGAGAATTCGCGCTACTCACCATGACGGCTTCATTCTAGTCGCCGCTAATTTTTCAACATGTTGAAACATTCGCGGCGACCATAATGAGGCGGCGACTAGTTCCCAGAACGCGGGAACTCCTCACGACCATGAAGGCGACTCCCCGGCAACCTCCCGCGAACATGTGGCGACCATGTGGCCACCGCATAGTCTCCTGCAGTCGCCTAAAAAGTCGCCTACGTGGGACAGGCCCATTAGTTTAAAGATGCAGCGTGGAAACAGGCCCTTCAGTCCAAAGAGTCCGCGCCGACCAGCGATCCCCCACTTTCTGCATTAGGATGGAGAGTGACACTATTAATTCAGAGATGAGGGTCCTGAACTTGAATAAAGGAGACTTTGAAAGTATGAGACGGGAATTGGCTCGGATAGACTGGCAAATTATACTTGAAGGGTTGACGGTGGAGATGCAATGGCGAAGATTTGAAGACCGCATGGATGAACTCCAAAAGTTGTTCATCCCCGTCTGGCGAAAAAATTAAACGGGGAAGGCGGCTCAACCGTGGCTAACGAGGGAACTCAAGGATAATGTTAAATCCAAGGAAGAGGCAAATAAATTGGCCAGAGGAAACGGCAAACCGGAGGACTGGGAGACATTTAGAACTCAACAGAGGAGGACAAAGGGGTTAATTAAGAGGGGAAAGAAGAGCACGATGAAAGCTTGCGGGGAATATAAAAACTGACTAAAAGCTTCTTTAGATATGAATAAAGGAAAAGATTAGTGAAGACAACTGTAGGTCCCTTACAGTCAGAGACAGGTGGATTTATAATGGGAAACAAGGAAATGGCAGAACAGTTAAAGGAGTACTTTGGTTCTGTCTGCACTGAGGAAGACACAAACAATCTCCCAGAAATACTAGGGGACTGAGGATCTAGTGGGAGGGAGGAACTGAAGGGAATCCACATTAGTCAGGGAATGGTGTTAGGTAAACTGTTGGGTCTGAAGGCAGATAAATCCCCAGGGCCTGATGGTCTGCATCCCAGAGTACTCAAGGAGGTGGCCCTAGAAATCGTGGATGCATTGGTGATCATTTTCCAATGTTCTCTCGACTGGATCTCTTCCTGTGGACTGGAGGGTAACCAATGTAACTCCCCTTTTTAAGAAAGGGAGGGAGAGAGAAAACGGGGAATTATAGACCAGTTAGCCTTACATCGGTAGTGGGGAAGATGCTTGAGTCGATTATTAAACATGTTATAGCAGCGCATTTGGAAAGCAGTGACGGGATCGGTCAAAGTCAACTTGGATTTATGGGAAAATCATACTTGATTAATCTTCTGGAGTTTATTGAGGATGTAACAAGTAGAATGGACAAGGGAGAGCCAGTGGATCTGGTGTATCTGGACTTTCAAAAAGCCTTTGACTAGATCCCACACAAGAGATTAGTGTGAAAAATTAGAGCACATAGTATTGGGGGTAGAGTATTAATATGGATAGAGAACTGGTTGGCAGAAAGTAAGCAAAGAGTAGGAATTAACGGGCCCATTTCAGAATGGCAGGCAGTGACTAGTGGGATGCTGCAAGGCTCGGTGCTGGGACCCCAGCTGTTTACAATATATATTAATGATTTAGTCAAGGGAATTAAATGTAACATCTCCAAGCTTGTGCATGACACAAAGCTGGGTGGCAGTGTGAGCTGCGAGGAGGATGCTATAAGGCTGCAGGGTGACTTGGATAGGTTGGATGAGTGGGCAGAAGCATGGCAGATGCAGTATAATGTGGATAAATGTCAGGTCAGGCAAGAACTGGAAGGCAGATTATTATCTGAATGGTAGACACAAAATGCTGGACTAACTCAGAATGGTGTCCGATTAGGAGAAGGGGGGGTGCAACGAGACCTGGGTGTGCTTGTACACCAGTCACTGAAAGTAAGCATGCAGGTAGAGCAGGCAGTGAAGAAAGGCAATGGCATGTTGACCTTCATTGCGAGAGGATTTGAGTTTACGAGCAAAGAGATCCTACTGCAGTTGTACAGGGCCTTGGTGAGACCGCACCTGGAATATTGTGTGCAATTTTGGTCTCCTAATTTGAGGAAGGACATTATTGCTATTGAAGGAGTGCAGCGTAGGGTCACCAGGTTAATTCGGGATGGTGGGACTGACGTATGATGAAAGAATGGGTTGACTGGGCTTGTATTCACTGGAATTTAGCAGAATGAGAGGGGATCATCTAGAAACATATAAAATTATTTGAGGGCGAGACAGGCTAGATGCAGGAAAAAAAATCCCCGTGTTGTGGGAGTCCAAAACCAGGGGCACAGTTTAAGAATAAGGAGTAGGCCATTTAGAACTGAGATGAAGAAATTTTCCCAGAGAGTTGTGAATCTGTGGAATTCTCTGCCACAAAGGGCAGTGGAGGCCAATTCACTGGATGTTTTCAACAGAGAGTTAGTTTTAGCTCTTTGGGCTAAGGGAATCAAGGGATTAGATGAAGGGATTCAAAATAACATTAGCAAATTTGCAGTTGGGACACAAAGCTGGGTGGCAGTGTGAACTGTGAGGAGGATGCTATGAGAATGCATAGCATCCTCATAGCATCCTCCTCACAGAAGGTGACTTGGACAGGTTGGGTGAGTGGGCAGATGCATGGCAGATGCAGTTTAATGTGGATAAATGTGAGGTTATCCACTTTGGTATCAAAAACAGGAAGGCAGATTACTATCTAAATGGTGTCAAATTGGGAAGAGGGGAAGTACAACGGGATCTGGGGGTCCTTGTTCATCAGTCAATGAAAGTAAGCATGCAGGTACAGCAGGCAGTGAAGAAAGCGAATGGCATGTTGGCCTTTATGACAAGAGGAGTTGAGTATAGCAGCAAAGAGGTCCTTCTGCAGTTGTACATGGCCCTAGTGAGACCACACCTGAGTATTGTGTGCAGTTTATTTATTCATGTGTGTATATATTTATATATGGTATATGGACACACTGATCTGTTTTGTAGTAAATGCCGTCTATGTTCTGTGTGCTGAAGCAAAGTAAGAATGTCATTGTCCTATCAGGGCCACACAACAATAAAATCACTTGAACTTGAGTTCTGGTCCCCTAATTTGAGGGACATTCTTGCTATTGAGGGAGTGCAGCGTAGGTTCACCAGGTTAATTCCCGGGATGGTGGGACTGTAATATGCTGAGAGAATGGAGCGGCTGGGCTTGTACACACTGGAGATTAGAAGGATGAGAGGATCTTATTGAAACATATAAGATTAGTAAGGGTTTGGACACGCTAGAGGCAGGAAACATGTTCCCGATGTTGGGGGAGTCCAGAACCAGGGGCCACAGTTTAAGAATAAGGGGTAAGCCATTTAGAACGGAGACGAGGAAACACTTTTTCTCACAGAGACTGGTGAGTCTGTGGAATTCTCTGCCTCAGAGGGCAGTGGAGGCAGGTTCTCTGGATACTTTCAAGAGAGAGTTAGATAGGGCTCTTAAAGATAGCGGAGTCAGGGGATATGGGGAGAAGGCAGGAACGGGGTACTGATTGGGGATGATCAGCCATGATCACATTGAATGGCGATGCTGGCTCGAAGGGCTGAATGGCCTACTCCTGCACCTATTGTCTATTGTCTATTGTCTATTGATAAGGGGAAAAGGCCGGAATGGGGTACTGATTTTGGATAATCTGCCAAGATCATATTGAATGGCGGTGCTGGCTCGAGGGGCCAAATGGCCTACTCCTGCACCTATTTTTCTATGTTTCTATATTACACTATAGCGTCTTGACCTGAAACGTCACCCATTCCTTGTCTCCAGAGATGCTGCCTGTCCCGTTGTGTTACTCCAGCTTATTGTGTCTACCTTACACTATCCTACACACACCAGGGACCATTTCCCATCTTTACCCAAGCCAATTAACCTACAAACCTGTACGTCTTTGGAGCGCGGGAGGAAACCGATGCACCTGGAGAAAACCCACGCAGGTCATGGGGAGAACGTACAAACTCCGTACAGACATAACCCAAAGTCAGGATCGGTCAGGGGTCTCTGGCGCTGTGAGGCAGCAACTCCACGCTGCGCCATCCCATTATTTCATCCCACTTTCTTATTCATTCCCTACACATGAGGGACAATTTACAGAGGGCCGATTATCTTACAATTGATCTGAAAATACAGTCACGCAACAAATCTTCATGGCTTCATCGCCAGAAGCCAGACTCAAGAAGCTTCTTGAAGATGGACACACAATGCTGGAGTACTCAGCGGGACAGGCAGCATCTCTGGAGAGAAGGGATGGGCGACGTTTCTGGTCGAGACCCTTCTTTAGAGAGGGAGAATAGAGATATGGGAGGATAAGGTGTGAAAACGAGAGATCAAAGGGGAAGGTGAGCCAGGAAAATGTAGAATGGATCATTGTTAGCTGAGGGGAAGGCAACAACGAGGTTATACCTACTGGATAGACACTAAAAGCTGGAGTAACTCAGCGGGACAGGCCGCAATCTCTGGAGAGAAGGGATGGGTGACGTTTCGGGTCGAGATCCTTCTTCAGGTGAAGAAGCTTCAGAATCTTCCTCTTGCAAATGCCACGAGTGTGGACACACGTCAGGGAACTCTACTGGCTCTGCAAGTAACCCAACTTTCCACAGAAACAAACCAAATGAAAGCTTGTGAGCCCAGGTCCAGTCTGGCTGGTCGACTCCGCCTGGCCCTTAGATGTGTCCTCTACCCTCGCCCATCATAATATGGAAATAAACTTGGAATATGGTCACAAGGCCGCGAGGAGCGGCAGCCGGCTATTGTTAACGGAGCCAATAATATCTCCACAAAGACTGTGTTATTTACATTGCGCAGCTTTTAACAACCGTGCTCACAGATGGCTGTGTTTTGGGCACTTTAAGCGAGTTGATGTACGAGCAAACGACAGCCCGTCTGTATCATTATCCACAGTCTTCACTGGAGTGCACGCTCACGAGTCACGGAACATGGGACATGGAACATTGAACATACAACATGGAACATGGGACATGGGACATGGACCATGCAGCATGGAACATGGGACACGAGACATGGACCATGCAGCATGGAACATGGAACATAGAACATTGAACATTGAACATACGACATGGAACATTGAACATACGACATGGAACATGGGACATGGAACATAGAACATTGAACATTGAACATACAACATGGAACATGGGACATGAACATGGAACATAGAACATACAACATTGAATATTGAACATTGAGCATTGAACATATGACCTGGAACATGGGACACGGGACATGGACCATGCAACATGGAACATTGAACATACGACATGGAACATGGAACATTGAACAGTGCAGCACAGGAACGGACTGCACGGTGGCTCAGCGGTTTAAAGAACACAAAATACTTTGGTTAGTTGTAGTTGGTCTTGCAGCGGGTAGAGTTGCTGCCTCACAGCGCCAGAGACGTGGATTCAATCCTGACTATGGGTGCTGTCTGTACGGAGTTTGCACGTTCTCCCTGTGACCTGCGTGGGTTTTCTCCAGCTGCTCCCGTTTTCTCCCACACTCCAAAGACGTGCAGGTTTGTAGGTTAATTGGCTTGGGTAAAACATTGTAAGTTGTACCTAGTGTGTGTGTGTAGGATAGTGGGGTAATTGCTGGTCAGCATGGACTCAGTGGGCCGAAGGGCCTGTTTGCATGCTGTATGCATGTTGGGGTGGCGGGTTCAGGCGTTCCGGGGTTCCGGCGGCCCGACTCGGTGCTGTGGCGGCTTTTTGGTGGCGGCGGCAGCGACTTCGGAGGCCCGGCCGCGGGCCCAGTGGACGACATCGTCGGCAGCTCGCAGGTCACGGGTTGGTGACCTGTTTTTCCGGAGCTCCCGCGGCAACAGCTGCGTCCGCTGGACTGGAGGGCGGCAGCTTCGGCAGCTTCGACCGCCCCGGGCCGCGGAGTTGAACCGGCCCGCTCGCGGAGCGCGGTTCACCCGCGGCACTTACTTACCATCACCCGGTGGGGTTACTACATCGGAGGCCTGGGTCGCCTCAGCGCAGAGGGAGAACAAGGAGGGAAGAGACAAGGACTTAAGACTTTTGCCTTCCATCACAGTGAGGAGGTGTCTGGTGAACTCACTGTGGCGGATGTTAAATTTGTGTTTATTGTGTGTTTTGTTATTTTATTATATGTATGACTGCAAGGCAACGACATTTCCATGACAATAAAGTTTCCATGATAAACCATCATGATATCTCCAAACCAAAAACTAAAAAAACTAAAAAACTGTAAAGAGAATATATCACCTGAGTTAACTCGAGGGTCACTGTCGAACCCCAGTGTGGTCCCCAATACCACACCCTTTTTTCCCCGCCTGTCTACAAGGTCCCTGAACAATGGTGGGCACGGGTTATGGGGAGAATGGGCTTGAGAGGGAAAGATAGATCTGCCATGATTCAATGGTGGAGTAGAATTGATGGGCCGAATGGCTTAATTCTGCTCATAGAACTTATGAATCCTCATGAGAAGAATAGATCGGGTAGATGCACAGAGTCTCTTGCCCAGAGTAGGTGCATCGAGGACCAGAGGACATAGGTTCAAGGTGAGGGGGGAAAGATTTAATGGGAATCTTAGGGGTAACATTTTCACACAAGGGGTGGTGGGTGTATGGAACAAGCTGCCAGAGGAGGTAGTTGAGGCTGGGACTATCCCAACGTTTAAGAAAGAGTTAGACAGGTCCATGGATAGGACAGGTTTGGAGGGATATGGACCAAACGCAGGCAGGTGGGACTAGTGTAGCTGGGACATGTTGGCCAGTGCGGGCAAGTTGGGCCGAAGGGCCTGTTTCCACACTGTATCACTCTGTGAGTCTATGACTCTAACCCCAGGGATTGACGGCTTGACTTTCACCAACAGCTTCAGATTCATCCTGACCTTTTTCAAGTTTAACCAGAGATTTTTTTAATAAAGCATTTTATTGGGATACATCACAGCTGGGTTTGGGAACGGCTCCATCCAAGACCGCAAGAAATTGCAAAGAATTGTGGACGCAGCCCAGACCATCACACAAACCAACATCCCTTCCACTGACTCCATCTACACCTCACGCTGCCTCGGCAAGGCCAGCAGCATCATCAAGGACCAGTCGCACCCCGGCCACTCCCTCTTCTCCCCTCTCCCATCAGGCAAGAGGTACAGAATATTGTATTGTATTGTATTGTATATCTTTATTATCATTTTTCTGAGTACTTACATACCCAGAGGAAACGAAAAAGCGTTTCTCAACCAGTGTCCATTCAGTGTGTGGTAAAAAATAGATAGAAATAGAGAATAAAAGTACATATAATACGAGTTCCGATCGGCAGCTGGCTCTGCTTCAGTGTGTCCAGGTTGGTGTTTGGTGCGCGATACTTTGGCAGGGGGCAAAGTCCGTTTATCAGTCTAATTGCCTGCGGGAAGAAGCTGAGGAGCATCCTGCTGGTTTTGCAGCTGATGCTCCTGTCCCTCTTCCCAGATGGCTGGATGGAGAATATGTGATGCGATGGGTGGTAGGGGTCTTTGATGGTGGAGATGACTCTGCTGATACATCTCTTCCTGTATATGTCCAGCAATAAAGGGAGTGGAGCACCAATAATCCTGCTGGCGGTCTTCACAATCCTGTCCAGTTGGTGCCGTTCGTACGCCTTGCAGCTCCCGAACCAGGAGGTGATGCCATAGGTTAATGTGCTCTCGATTGTCCCCCTATAAAATGTTCGTAGATGTGCAGTGGGGAGACCTGCTTTCCGTAGTCTTCGGAGAGGGTGTAGTCGCTGCTGGGCTCTCTTGACCAGTGCTGTGGTGTTGGTCGTGGACGTCAGGTCATCTGACAGGTGGAGTCCTAGGAACTTCACACTGCTGACCCTTTCCACATCAGCTCCATCGATGTGCAGAGGTGTATGGCGTTGTTTTCCCGCCCTCCTGAAGTCAACCACCATCTCCTTCATTTTTCCCACGTTGAGAATGAGGTTGTGGGATTTGCACCATCCTGTGAGCAGCTCCACCTCCATCCTGTACGCCGACTCATCATCGTCACTGATGAGACCCACCACTGTTGTGTCATCAGCGAACTTGTTGATGAAGTTGTTGTTGAGTCTAGCAGTACAGTCGTGTGTAAGCAGACTAAACAGCAGGGGGCTTAGGACACAGCCTTGGGGCGAGCCAGTGCTCACGGCTATGGTTTTTGATGTCCTACTGCCCACCCTGACTGTCTGCTGCCGTTGTGATAGAAAGTTCAGGACCCACTTACATGTGCCAGCATCAATCCCCAATTCAGAAGTGTGAAAACGCACACCTCCAGATTCAGGGACAGTTTCTTCCCTTGCTTGTTATCAGGCAACTGAATAATACTATGACAACCAGAGAGGCCCAGGACAGAAAGGTCGGATTCGGAATGGGGGGGGAGTTGACGTGCTGAGCCACCGGGAGATCAGGTTGGTTATTGCGGACTGAGCGGAGGTGTTGGGCGAAGCGATCGCCAAGCCTGCGCTTGGTCTCACCGATGTAGAGCAATGGATATTTTTAAGATAGGGATAGATAGATTCTTGAGCAGTCCTGAACTACTATCTACCTCATTGGAGACCCTCGGACTATCCCTTGATCGGACTTTGCTGGTTTTACCTTGCACTAAACGTTATTCCCTTATCATGTATCTGTACAATCGATTGTAATCATGTATTGTCTTTCCGCTGACTGGTTAGCACGCAACAAAAGCTTTTCACTGTACCTCGGTACACGTGACAATAAACTAACACTATAAGTTTTTTGAAGCAAAATTCGGCAAAACCAGCGCAGTTATTGCTGAGAAACGGATTAAAGATCGACTAAAGTCAGTCGCTGCCTGGCTAAATGACCGGGTAAGTTGTAAGCACGGTTGATGAAGGCAAGGTGAGGCATGTTGCAATCATTATTCATTTTAAATATTTTTAAATGACCCAACAATGATTGGAAACAATTTAACGAAATACAAATGTCAAACCTTCAGAAACGAGATTTTAATTACCTAATTTAAATTTTGCACTTTGTAGGATGACACAGATTAAGAGACTTTTCGTGACTTCCGTTATATCTTTTAATCTTTTCCAGTCCCAGGGGTACGTGAGATCCCAACAGAACTACAATTTTGGCCACTGGATCGTCACAGATTCATAAATTCCAAAAATTCCTTCCCAAACGCAAAAACATTCTCCCCTCTTTAGAATGCACCTTCAAAATTGTTCAAACAAGATTCATAATATTCATAAGGTCACAAGGGATAGGAGCAGAATTAGACCATTCGGCCCATCACATCTACTCCACCATTGATCATGGCTGATCTATCTCTCCCTCCCAATCCCATTTTTCTGCCTTCGCCCCATAACCTCTGACACCCGAACTAATCGGGAATCTATCCATCTCTGCCTTAAAAATATCCACTGACATGGCCTCCACAGCCTTCTGAGGCAAAGAATTCCACAGATTCACCACCCTCTGACTAAATTTCCCCTCATCTCCTTCCTAAAAAAACATCCTTTAACTTCTGAGGCTGTGACCTCTGGTCCTTGACTCTCCCACTAGTGGCAACATCCTCTACACATCCACTCCAAGATTCAGAAGGGCTGAGTTAGTTTAGAGTTTAGTTTAGTTCAGCGATACAGCATGGAAACAGGCCCTTCGGCCCACTGAGTCTACCGCGCCGAGAACGTCTTTGGAGTGTGGGAGGAAACCGAAGATCTCGGAGAAAACCCAAGCAGGTCACGGGGAGGACGTACAAACTCCCTACAGACAGCACCCGTAGTCGGGTTCGAACCCGGGTCTCCGGCGCTGCAAGCAATGTAAGGTGTTGGCTTGTGTAAATGGTCCCGAGGAAGCTTTCAAGAGAGAGCTAGATAGGGTTCTTAAAGATAGCGGAGTCAGTGGATATGGGGAGAAGGCAGGAACGGGGTACTGATTGGGGATGATCAGCCATGATCACATTGAATGGCGGTGCTGGCTCGAAGGGCCGAATGGCCTACTCCTGCACCTGTTGTCTAACGTAAGATAGAACTAGTGAATGGGTGATCGCTAGTCGGCTTGGACTCTGTGGGCCGGAGTCAGTGGATATTTTTAAGGCAGAGATGGATAGATTCTTGATTAGTGCGGGTGTCAGAGGTTATGGGGAGAAGGCGGGAGAATGGGGTTAGGAGGGAGAGATAGGTCAGCTATGATTGAATGGCGGAGTAGAGTTGATGGGCCGAATGGCCTAATTCTGCTCCTATTCCTAAGCGCCTGTTTCCAAGCTCTAAATTAAACTAAACTAAGAAAGGAACGTTGGGGACATCTTTGTCACACTGAAGGCGGTGGGTGTGTGGAACAAGCTGCCAGAGGAAGTGGGTGAAGGGCCTCGACCCGAAACGTCATCTATTCCTTCTTTCTACAGATGCTGCCTGTCCCACTGAGTTACTCCAACTTTTTCTCTCTATCTGCCAGAGGAGGTCGTTGAGGCAGGTACAATAACAACATTGAAAAGACATGGTACATGGATGGGTAACGTTTGACAATAGACAATAGACAATAGGTGCAGGAGTAGGCCATTCGCCCTTCGAGCCAGCACCGCCATTCACTGTGATCATGGCTGATCATCCCCAATCAATACCTCGTTCCTGCTATTTTTAAGAGCCCTATCTAGCTCTCTCTTGAAAGCATCCAGAGAAACGGCCTCCGAGGCAGAGAATTCCACAGACTCACCACTCTCTGTGAGAAAAGGTTTAGAGGGATATGGGCCACAGGCAGGCAATCAGGACAAGCTTTGGTGGGGGGAGCTTGGTCGGCCTGGATGACTCGCAGAAACATAGAAACAAAGAACCATAGAAAATAGGTGCAGGAGTAGGCCATTCGGACCGTCCAGCCAGCACCGCCATTCAATATGATCACGGCTGATCATCCCCAATCAGTACCCCGTTCCTGCTCTCTCCCCATATCCCATGATTCCATCAGCCCCAACAGCTAAATCTAAAGGGCCCGTCCCACTTGGCGACTGCCAACGTCATATCAGTGTCGCCAAAATATTTTGAACATTTCAAAATCCAACGGCGACAAAACAAAAAGGTTACGACACTTGAAAAAACTCCGCACGTCGATACGTCGTCACGCCGCGTCACTCCACGAATCTTTCGGTGACCTGACACGCCAGTCAATGATGCCGGCAGTCGCCGAAAAAATCACCAAGTGGGACAGGCCCTCAACTCTCTCTTGAAAACATCCAGTGAATCGTCCTCCACTGCCTTCCGTGGCAGAGAATTCCACAGATTCACAACTCTCTGGGTGAAAAAGTTTTCCACATCTCCGTTCTAAATGGCCGACCCCTTATTCTTGCAAACTGTGTGACCCCTGGTTCTGGACTCCCCCAACATGGGGAACACATTTCCTGCATCTAGCCTGTCCAATTCCTTAAGAATTGTACATGTTTCTGTAACATCCCCTCTCATCCTTCTAGATTCCAGAAAATACAAGCCCAGTCGACTCATTCTTTCATCAAAGGCACGGGTTATTGATAGGGGACGATCAGCCATGATGACAATGAATGGCGGTGCTGGCTCGAAGGGCCGAATGGCCTCCTCCTGCACCTATTTTCTATATGTCAGCCCCGCCATCCCGGGAATTAACCTGGTGAACCTACGCTGCACTCCCTCAATAACAATGATGTCCTTCCTCAAATTAAGAGACCAAAATTGCACACAATTCTCCAGGTTTTTCCTCGTCTCTGACTCTTAATACGATTTGTGTCACCTGCATCTGATTTTGTGGCTTCTGTTAAAATTTCTGTTTGTGATGTTCCTTTGAACTATTCTAACAGCATTAAAGGGATTCCATAAACACAAGGTGTGTTTATAGTTGGCAAGTCCCACGGACTGACGTACACATTATGAAACACAATGCTTTGCACTGGTACTTATCCACCGGCCGTAGCCTGTGGTACATGGGCTTTGCTGGTTTTATGAGGTTGTTCTAACTCTGTCAGCTTTTACTAATGGCAGACAGATGAGTCGCTGAAAAGTTGGTGTTCAAATCAATGGAGGACTTTCACACAGACCTGCAAGGGTTTCGGTTTTCAAGGGAGAAAAAAATAGGTGGTGTCGCAAACAGCTTAATTTCTAGAAGACAGACACAAAATGCTGGAGTAACTCAGCGGGACAGGCAGCATCTCTAGAGAGAAGGAATAAGGAGACGTTTCGGGTCGAGACCCTTCTTCAGACTGATTTATTTGACTCATGTATAGAACATTGAACAGTGCGTTGAAAGATACAGAAGTGTGAAAACGCACATCTCCAGATTCAGGGATGGTTTCTTACCAGCTGTTATCAGGCAACTGGATCATCCTACCACAACCAGAGAGAGGTCCAGAACTACTATCTACCTCATTGGAGAACCTCGGACTATCCTTGATCGGACTTTACTGGCTTTACCTTGCACTAAACGTTATTCCCTTATCGTGTATCTGTACACCGTGAACGGCTCGATTGTAATCATGTATTGTCTTTCCGCTGACTGGTTAGTGCGCAACAAAAGCTTTTCACTGTACCTCGGTACACGTGACAATAAACTAAAGCAAAACTGTAAGTAGAGGAACAGGCCCTTCAGCCCACAACGTCAGTACTGTACGTATTGCCAAGACCGTCTCTCATCTGCCTGTATAAAATCCAGATCACTTTTCCACACAGAGGGTGGTGGGTATATGGAACGAGCTGCCAGAGGAGGTTGTTGAGGTGGGGACTATAGCAACATTTAAGAAGCAGTTACACAGGTTTAGAGGGATATGGGCCAAACGTGGGCTGGTGGGACTTGTATCGATTGGCCATCTTGGTCAGCATGGGCAAGTTGGGCCGAAGGACCTGCTTCCATACATATGACTCAAGGCTTCTGAGAAATTAGACAAATGGAACAGCAGATGCTGGTTTACAAAAGAAAACGCAACGTTTTGGAGTAACTTAGCGTAACTTAAGTTGACTTACGTAACTTAACTTGGAGAACTTGAGCTATTGGGGATTTACGAAGGGGAAATCAGCACTGCTTGACTAATCTTCTGGTCTTCCCAATTTTTTGAGGTCTATGTTTAACTGGGCAAAATAGATGAAAAGGGAGAGCCAGTGGATGTAGTGTACCTGGACTTTCAGAAAGCATTTGATAAGGTCCCACATAGGAGATTAGTGAGCAAAATTAGGGCACATGGTATTAGGGCACATGGTATAGAGTGCTGACATGCATAGAAAATTGGTTGGCAAACAGGAAACAAAGAGTAGGGATTAACGGGTCCCTTACAGAATGGCAGGCAGTGACTAGTGGGGTACCGCAAGGCTCGGTGCTGGGACCGCAGCTATTTACAATATACATCAATGATTTAGATGAAGGGATTCAAAGTAACATTAGCAAATTTGTAGATGACACAAAGCTGGGTGGCAGTGTGAACTGTGAGGAGGATGCTATGAGAATGCAGGGTGACTTGGACAGGTTGGGGGAGTGGGCAGATGCATGGCAGATGCAGTTTAATGTGGATATATGTGAGGATATCAACTTTGGTAGCAAAAACAGGAAGACAGATTATTATCTAAATGGTGTCAAGTTGGGAAAAGGGGAAATATAACAGGATCTGGGGGTTAAATATAACAGGATCTGCCCATTCATCTTTGCAAAATAGCTCAAGCTCAGTCAGATTGGATGGAGAGCATCTGTGAACAGCAATTTTCAAGTCTTGCCAGAGATTCTCAATTGGATTTAGGCCTGGACATGGACTGTGCCATTCTAACACATGAATATGCTTTGATCTAAACCATTCCATTGTAGCTCTGGCTGTATGTTTGGGGTCGTTGTCCTGCTGGAAGGTGAACCTCCGCCCCAGTCTCAAGTCTTTTGAAGACTCTAACAGGTTTTCTTCCAAGATTGCCCTGTATTTGGCTCCATCCATCTTCCCATTAACTCTGACCAGCTTCCCTGTCCCTGCTGAAGAAAAGCATCCCCACAGCATGATGCTGCCACCACCATGTTTCACAGTGGGGATGGTGTATTCAGGGTGATGTGCAGTGTTAGTTTTCTGCCACACATAGCATTTTGCATTTAGGCCAAAAACTTCAATTTTGGTCTCATCAGACCAGAGCACCTTCCTCCACATGTTTGCTGTGTCCCCCACATGGCTTGTGGCAAACTGCAAACGGGACTTCTTATGGCTTTGTTTCAACAATGGCTTTCTTCTTGCCACTCTTCCATAAAGGCCCGATTTGTGGAGTGCACGACTAATAGTTGTCCTGTGGACAGATTCTCCCACCTGAGCTGTGGAGCTCTGCAGCTCCTCCAGAGTTACCATGGGCCTCTTGGCTGCTTCTCTGATCAATGCTCTCCTACCCCGGCCTGTCAGTTTAGGTGGACAGCCATGTCTTGGTAGGTTTGCAGTTGTGCCATACTCTTTCCATTTTCAGATGATGGATTGAACAGTGTTCCGTGAGATGTTCAAAGCTTGGGATATTTTTTTATAACCTAACCCTGCTTTAAACTTCTCCACAACTTTATCCCTGACCTGTCTGGTGTGTTCCTTGGGCTTCAAGATGCTGTTTGTTCACTAATGTTCTCTAACAAACCTCTGAGGCCTTCACAGAAAAGCTGTATTTATACTGAGATTAGATTACACACAAGTGGACTCTATTTACTAATTAGGTGACTTCTGAAGGCAATTGGTTGCACTGGATTTTATTTAGGGGTATCAGAGTAAAGGGGGCTTAATACTTTTGCACGCCTCACTTATCAGTTTTTTATTTGTAAAAAAATTTGAAAACCATGTATCATTTTCCTTCCACTTCACAATTATGCGCCACTTTGTGTTGGTCTATCATATAAAATCCCAATAAAGTACATTTACGTTTGTGGTTGTAACGTGACAAAATGTGGAAAAGTTCAAGGGGTATGAAAACTTTTGCAAGCCACTGTATTCTGTTGTGCTGCAGCAAGCAAGAATTTCATTGTCCTATCTGGGACACACGACAATAAAACTCTCTTGACTCTTGACTTGGACTTAAGCAAAAAAGGATTCTTGGGAAAAAAGAGTTACCTTAAACTTAGTTGCGTCTGGTTGGGTAACTATGGTAGGGTGAAGACTATTCCATGCTCTAATTGTGCTGGGGACCTACATGGAGCAGCCAGCATCTCTGGATAGAAGAAATTGGGTGACATTTCGGGTAGAGACCCTGGTTTACATTTCCTCTGGTTTTAGTGTTTTTAGTTTAATTTAAAGATACAGTGTGGAAACAGGCCCTTCGGCCCACCGAGTCCACGCCAACCACCGATCACCTGTACACTAGTTTATCCCACACCTTAGTGACGCAAGTCAAGAGCGTTTTGTTCCCTCACGTCCCAGTTAGAACAATGAAATCCTTACTTGTAGCAGCACAACAGAATATGTAAATATAGTACTCTGTAAACAATGTTATAAACGAGAAAACAAAACAGTGTATATTTATATATGAATATATAAGTATATAAATATATATATATAGAATTTCCCTCCTGGGATTAATAAAGTTCTATCGTATAGTATCGTGTGTGTAGGAAGGAACTACAGGTGCTGGTTTAAACTGAAGATAGACACAAAAGGCTGGAGTAACAACAGATCAGACAGAATCTCTGGACAAAAGGAAAATATTACGTTATGGGTTGGGTCTGAAAAAAGTTCCTGCACAACTTTGGAATGTCAAAGGAAACAAGCACCCGGAAACAAGCACCCTTCTTCAGACTGATGTCGGGAGGGGGGTCGGGAAAAAGAAAAGAAGAGGCGGAGACAGTGGGCTGTGGGAGAGCTGGGAAGGGGAGGGGAAGGAGGGAGAAAACAAGGACTACCTGAAATTGGAGAAGTCAATGTTCATACCGCTGGGGTGTAAACTGCCCAAGCGAAATATGAGGTGCTGCTCCTCCAATTTACAGTGGGACTCACTCTGGCCATGGAGGAGGCCAGGACAGAAAGGTCGGATTTGGAATGGGAGGTGGACATGAGCCACCGGGAGATGAGGTTGGTTATTGTGAACTGAGTGTAGGTGTTGGGTGAAGCGATCGCCGAGCCTGCGCTTGGTCTCACCGAGGTTGATCATGCGCTGAATAATACAACCACATTTTTGTTTGGAAGTGGAAAGAAATAATAGAAATTGCATTTATTGCAACGTGTAAAAAGAGATGAGATACTGTATTGTAATTTTGCTGCATGTCATTGTCATGTATATCATGTCTTGATTGGCGAATATGTGTAGTTTGTGACTTTATTTGAAGCAGGAATAATATGTGAATGCTTCATTGAGCATAATTCCGACTGGTAACTACGCACTTCGTCCGAGAACATTATCACATGCGTCATGCAAACCGTCTTAAGTGACCACCTAAACTCTCATTGGCAACCTAAAAAGCTGCCGAGGTTGCCCGGCTGGCAACAGGGAAAAAAAGTTAAGCGAGAGGCCTGTCAAGGGATATGGGGAGAAGGCAGGAACGGGGTACTGATTGTGGATGATCAGCCATGATCACATTGAATGGCGGTGCTGGCTCGAAGGGCCGAATGGCCTCCTCCTGCACCTATTGTCTATGTATCTATGCATCTATGTATATAGGCACACTCAAACACACAGAAGCCAATTAACATACAAACCTGTACGTCTTTGGAGTGTGGGAGGAAACCGAAGAACCTGGAGAAAACCCACGCAGTCACTGGGAGAACATGCAAACTCCTTACAGACAATAGACAATAGACAATAGACAATAGGTGCAGGAGTAGGCCATTCGGCCCTTCGAGCCAGCACCGCCATTCAATGTGATCATGGCTGATCATCCCCAATCAGTACCCCGTTCCTGCCTTCTCCCCATATCCCCTGACTCCGTTATCTTTAAGAGCCCTATGCTGTGCTGAGAGATAGCAGACACTGGATAGGCCAAATGGCCTCATTATGATTCTATGGACAACGCAAAGACTCAGCTCGATGGCCGAAGGGTATGAATGAATCAATTAGTTTTAATGAAACTCCAATAGCTTGCATGTCATTTTTTTTTTCTCGACACTGGTCCATAAATTACTAAATTAATTAAATTCACATCACGAGTGTCTTTGGTGCCCTGGAGCAGCCGGTAAAGTTACACATCTTGCACGCGAGAAATAGACTTGACAATCGCAAGCACGTGCACAACGAATGCTAAACCATCGCACGCAGAGAGAGATGTCGTTCTATGAAGTTAATATCTCCCGGTTGCCAAACACTTTAACTCTCCCCCCCATTCCCACACTGACCTTTCTGTCCTGGGCCTTCTCCATTGTCAGAGTGAGGACCAGCACAAATTGGAGGAGCAGCACCTCATATTTCACTTGGGCAGCTTACACCCCAGCGGTATGAACATTGATTTTGCTAACATCAAGTGGCCCCGGAATTCCCTCTCTCTCCATCCCCTCCCCACTCATGGTGTACCAACTTCAAAGTCATCTTGTTGAGTCTCATTGTCCGTAACTGGTTTTCACCGAGCCCACGGCTAACAATGGCCTGTTTCCTTCATCAGCGTTACTTTTCTGCATAGCTTTCCTTCATCTATATCTCTCGCTTCCCTTTCCCGACTCTCAGTCTGAAGAAGGGTCTCAAACCAAAACGTCACCTATCCATGTTCTCTCCACAGATGCTGCCTGACCCGCTGAGTTACTCCAGCACTCTGTGAAACGTCACCTATCCATGTTCTCCACAGATGCTGCCTGACCCGCTGAGTTACTCCAGCACTCTGTGAAACGTCACCTATCCACGTTCTCCACAGACGGGCAGCATCTCTGGAGAAAAGGAATATCCCTTTTCTCCAGAGATGTTATGTGACCCGCTGAGTTACTCCAGCACTCTGTGAAACGTCACCTATCCATGTTCTCCACAGATGCTGCCTGACCCGCTGAGTTACTCCAGCACTCTGTGAAACGTCACCTATCCACGTTCTCCACAGATGCGGGCAGTTACATCTCTGTGAGAAAAGGAATATCCCTTTTCTCCCCAGATGCTGCCTGACCCGCTGAGTTACTCCAGCACTCTGTGAAACGTCACCTATCCATGTTCTCCACAGATGCTGCCTGACCCGCTGAGTTACTCCAGCACTCTGTGAAACGTCACCTATCCATGTTCTCCACAGATGCTGCCTGACCCGCTGAGTTACTCCAGCACTCTGTGAAACGTCACCTATCCATGTTCTCCACAGATGCTGCCTGACCCGCTGAGTTACTCCAGCTTTTTTGTGCCTATCTTCTTTCTATCTAAATATATCTGCAAGCAGATTTGGTATTGCCTAGATTAAGTGCACATACCTCACTACACGATGAAGTGACTGTTCTGTCAATGCTCTGTATAAAGTCTTAAGAGACTTTTTTCTTCAGAGGTAAAGGTTCAAGCTGCAAAGGGCACAGAGAAGATTTACAAGGATGTTGCCAGGTCTAAAGGGTCTGAGCTATAGGGAGAGGTTGAATAGGCTGGGACTATTCTTTGGAGCGCAGGAGAATTAGGGGTGATCTTACAGAGGTGTATAAATTCACAAGAGGAATAGATCGGGTAAACACACAGAGTCTCTTGCCCAGAGTAGGTGAATCGAGGACCAGAGGACATAGGTTCAAGGTGAAGGGGAAAAGATTTAATAGGAATCTAAGGGGTAACTTTTTCACACAAAGGCTGGTGGGTGTATGGAACGAACTGCCAGATGAGATAGTTGAGGCAGGGTCTATCCCATCGTTACATGGATAGGGTCAGGTTTGGAGGGATATGGACCAAATGCGGGCAGGTGGGACTAGTGTAGCTGGGACGTGTTGGCCGGTGTGGGCACGTTGGGCTGAAGGGCCTGTTTCCATGCTGTATCACTCTATGACTATATATTAACGTGCTGGATAAATAGGTCTTTTTTTTCTCTCTCTCCAAACATTACCAAGCCGTCAGGTTGCTAACATGAAACTAAGCAGCCCAACTGATTGTTTCATTGCCTAGGGCTATGGCACTAAAGCCAGCTATATATTATATTTGTTTTTTAATGGCAAGCACGGGCAGGCATCCTCATGAAAATATAATGCGTGGCAAAGTTTGAAGCTGGGAGCGCTTTCTACTAGAGAAATTGTTATTTTTCTGTCATACACCAAATAGCGACAGGCACTTTTTAAATAAATAATCAGAAATAGATAGGCAGCAGTCTAATACATGTGGTTAAAAGGTCAATGCAGGATCCAACATAAACTGCATTCTAATGCTCGGTGGGAATGTTCGGGGAAGTGTGTTGACATATAAGGAGCTCTGTCGCACTTGACTGAGGCTGCTGACAGACCTTCCGTTCGCGAATGCTGGAAGAATATGGCTGTGACCACAATAAGTATCGAGACTGAACCCTCGGTGAACCGCTTTGAGCAGGTGCGGACTGCAAGAATCTTATTCGATTCAAACACACTTACACACACAATGAAAGGTAGACGCAAGTGCTGGAGAAACTCAGCGGGTGAGGCAGCATCTATGGAGAGAAGGAATAGGTGACGCTTCGGGTCGAGACCCTTCAGACTGATGGGGGAGGGGTGGAAGAAAGGAAGAGGCGGAGACAGTGGGCTGTGGAGAGCTGGGAAGGGGAGGGGAAGGAGGGAGAAAGCACGGACTACCTGAAATTGGAGAAGTCAATGTTCATACCGCTGGGGTGTAAACTGCCCAAAGGAAATATGAGGTGCTGCTCCTCCAATTTGCAGTGGGCCTCACTCTGGCCGTGGAGGAGGCCCAGGACACAAAGGTCAGATTGGGAATGGGAGGGGGAGTTGAAGTGCTGAGCCACCGGGAGATCAGGTTGGTTATTGCGGACCGAGCGGAGGTGTTGGGCGAAGCGATCGCCAAGCCTGTGCTTGGTCTCACCGGTGTAGAGCAATGGATATTTTTAAGCCAGAGATAGATAGATTCTTGAGCAGTCCTGAACTACTATCTACCTCATTGGTGACCCTCGGACTATCCTTTGCTGGCTTTACCTTGCACTAAACGTCATTCCCTTATCGTGTATCTGTACACTGTGAGCGGATCGATTGTAATCATGTATTGTCTTTCCGCTGACTGGTTAGCACGCAACAAAAGCTTTTCACTGCACCTCGGTACACGGGACAATAAACTGAACTGTAAACTAAACGGGTGTTAGGTGTTACGGGGAGAAGGCAGGAGAATGGGGTTAGGAGGGAGAGATAGATCAGCCATGGTTGAAGGGTGGAGAAGACTGGATGGGCCGAATGGCCTAATTCTGCTCCTATCACTTATGAACATAAACTTATTTCATTGTATTAGCTTTCTATTTAAATGGATTATTTGTGGGGGCTGTACTGTACAAATATTTATTTAGTGATTGAAAGATTACATCAGTTTACTATCCTAAGAACTGACTTTGGTCTATGTGCATGTGTTTGTCCCACATCACTGTAGGCCAATCCCTATCAATATATCTGTCCAAATAGTCAATAGACAATAGGTGCAGGAGGAGGCCATTCGGCCCTTCGAGCCAGCACCGCCATTCAATGTGATCATGGCTGATCATCCACAATCAGTACCCCGTTCCTGCCTTCTCCCCATATCCCCTGACTCCTCTATCTTTAAGAACCCTATCTAGCTCTCTCTTGAAAGTATCCAGAGAACCGGCCTCCACCGCCCTCTGGGGCAGAGAATTCCACAGACTCACCACTCTCTGTGTGAAAAAGTGTTTCCTCGTCTCCGTTCTAAATGGCTTACCCCTTATTCTTAAACTGTGGCCCCTGGTTCTGGACTCCCCCAACATCGGGAACATGTTTCCTGCCCCTAGCATGTCCAAACGCTTATTGAAACATAATCATATGTTTCAATAAGATCCATCTAAATTTCAGAGTATACAAGCCCAGCTGCCCAATTCTCTCAACATACGACTGTCCCGCCATCCCGGAAAATGTCTTTGAAAGTCATAGTTGCGTTGGCCTCTTTGGCTTCCTCTGCGGAGTACGGCACGGAAAGAAGCCCTTCAGCCCATCTAGTCCGTACCGATCAAGTTGGCATATTGGGGCTAGTCCAATTTCAAAGGTTTTCAAGGTCTTTTATTTTCACACGTGATATGTGAATTACCATCCAGTAATACGGGAAGAAAAGCAACAAGACACACAACTACTTAAAAGTTAACATAAACATCCACCACAGAGGATTCCCCACATTCCTCGCTGTGATGGAAGGCACAAGAGTCCAATCTTCTTCCTCTTTATTTCGGGGCGATTGAAGCTCCCGCGTTGGGGCGGTCGGAACTCCCGCTGCTTGGAGTTCCCGATGTCGGTCTCCAACCAGACACTGCGGGCTCCGAGATGTTAAGTCCGCAGGCACCTGCGGTTGGAGCTGCGAGGTCGATCCCTGGCAAATGGATCGCGGGCTCCACAGTGTTAAAGTCCCGTAGGCACCCGCGGTGGAGCTCTCAAAAAGACGGCCTCCAGCAAAGGCCGCCAACTTCTCGATGTTAGGCCGCAATGCGGATGGAGATACAATCTGGAAAAAAATCGCATCTCCTTCGAGGTAAGAGATTAGAAAAAGATTCCCCCGACCAATTTACCTAGGTTTGGCCCATATCCCTCTAACCGCTGTATCCATAAGAGCGGCAAGTTGGCGCAGCGGTAGAGCTACTACTTCACAGCGCCAGAGACCCAGGTTCGATCCCGACTACGGGTGCTGTCTGTACGGAGTTTGTATGTTCTCCCCGTGACCTGCGTGGGTTTTCTCCGATATCCGGTATTCCTCCCTCACTCCAAAGACATGCATGTTTTCAGGTTAATCGGCTTGGTATAATTGTAAATTGTCCCTTGTTGTGTAGGATAGTGTTAGTGTGCGGGGATCGCTGGATAGGCGCGGACTCCGTGCGCCAAAGGGCCTGTTTGCGCGCTAACACCCTAAACTAATCTCTAAACTAAACCAAAAAGTCATAATTGTAACCTGTTCTCGAGCTTCCCCTGGAAAACTGATTCCAGGTACGGTTACCTTCTGTGGTGCCGACTAAATCTCTCCCCTCTCACATTAAGCCTGTGCCCTTTAGTTTTAGAATCCTCTACCCTGAGAAAGAGACTGTGAGTGTTCACTTTATCCGTGCCCCACATGATCTTGTGCACCTCCATAAGGTCACCCCTCAGCCTCCTACGCCCCAGAAAAAACAGTTCAGTTTATCCAACCTCTCCCTGTAACTCCAGCACCTAAATCCAAGCAATTGAATTAGGCTATTGACTGAGATCGGTCATATGTATGTACGTTACCTGTAACTGTCCTGTCCACACTGCAGTTTCCTGGAGAAATTAGCCTGAATTATTAGTTAGTTTAGTTTAGAGATACAGCATGGGAACAGGCCTGTCACACCAGTTCTCTGCCTCAGAGGGCGGTGGAGGCCGGTTCTCTGGATGCTTTCAAGAGAGAGCTAGATAGGGCTCTTGAGAATAGCGGAGTCAGGGGATATGGGGAGAAGGCAGGAACGGGGTACTGAATGGGGATGATCAGCCATGATCACGTTGAATGGCGGTGCTGGCTCGAAGGGCCGAATGGCCTACTCCTGCACCTATTGTCTATTGTCTATTGTTTTACTGAGGCGAGACGTTGGATGGGACCGGTACCAGGTACAATGCAGGGACGGAGCTGATAGACTGTCAATAAATAAAACCCCAGCCTGCAAAAGTCACTTCAGCCCCCTTTCATCCTCAATAAGACTCTGAAAAAGTTGTCAAGAGCAAAGTGCCTCTGGGCTCTTGTACATATTTTGGATCTTCAATAATTTCAAGTTGCTCTTCAAACTTCCACATGTTTCTCCCTCTTCCCCCCTCCCTTCTCCCCCTCTCACACAATTGTACAAATGCTGCCTATATCTATCGGCCCACGTACAAAGCCAGGGCAATTATTTGTATACATGTCACATCATTCTTGAAATGTCAGCCTCCTCAGCCCAGCGCTGGTATGGAGGGGAGATTGCTCACGGTTCAGCCCGCTCTCTGGACTGGCATGGATATGTAATGGATTCTTTCTTCAAAAACACGGGCGCAACCTTTCGAGGTGTCACCCAGTCGGTTCGCTCACTTAATCATGTTTCACAGTGAATTACCTGAGAACAGAACCTGCAGCAACATGAGGAGACTGTACAATATACGCGCCAACCCAACCTGCTTGCAAACACCAAATCTGTCCGAATTTCCCCCGAGAATCAGCGCTGTGATCTCAGCTCCCGGCCGCTTGCAGTAATGACTCGAATGGATGAATGTCAATGATTAGTTTGCTTTAGTTTTAGCGTGGAAACAGGCCCTTCGGCCCACCGAGTCCGTGCCGACCAGCGATCGTCCGTTCACACTGTAGTTCTGTGTTATTCCACGTTCTCATCCACCAGGGACAATTTTAGAGTTGCTGCCTCACAGCGCCAGGGACCCGGGTTCCATCCCGACTACAGGTGCTGTCTGTGCAGAGTTTGTACGTTCTCCCCGTGACCTGGGTGGGTTTTCTCCGGGTGCTCCGGTTTCCGCCCACACCCCAAAGTCATGCAGGCTTGTAGGTTAATCGGTTTCGGTTAAATTGCAAATTGTCCCTAGTGTGTGAGCAGGCAGGTGCCGCCAGGGTAGGCAAGGTAGGCACTGCCTACCCTGACTAAAATTATAACATAGTAATTATTAAATATAATTAGTAAAGGCATGGGAGAATGATGCCTATGTAAGAGACCGATCTCTTAGGTCGGCATAATTTTCAATCGGGGCTGAAGGCAGCTGAAATTCTGCCTTTGCAGCACAGTGCATGCGCATCGGTCTACTGCGCATCACCTCTGGCAGCTCTCCGTCTACAAACCACTCTCCTGCCGCTCGCTGGCCTCACTCATGTCCTTAAATTCCGACAGCGCGATTGAGGTTACTCGGCTGTGGGAACTTAAGGATTTGCAGGAAGCCGCTGACATGAGCGAAGTCGGCGAACGGCAGGTGACAGGTGTTCCGACGGAGAGCACTGCCAGAGGTGAGCGGGCCGGCAGAAGGCGCTGAAGTGGCGGCCAGTTCTGCTGTCGGGTCCCGGTGGCCGCTCGCAGCTCCCCGAGCTGCTTCTATCCCCAGCTACAGTGCGGGGGCTTCGCGCCCGGAGAGCTGCGGCAGCGGTGAGTGAGTAAGTTTCTGCCATTATCCCCGACACCCTCCTTGTCAACACTCGTGCCCTCCCCACAACTTTACCCCTGACACAGACTCTCCACACGCTGTGAAAGGAACTGTTCCCCCAATTGGTCCCTTGAACAAGTGTTGTCATTCAATAAGATGACAACTGATTCAAATATTCCCTATACTCCCGTTTTTCCCACCATCTCTCCATCTGCCATCACCCTTCACCCCACCCCCCCCCCCCCCCCCCCCCCCCCCCCCCCCCCCCCCCCCCCCCCCCCCCCCCCCCCCCACCCATTCAGTAATTCAGAATATAGGAGACTAGGAAGCCTTGGGAAAATGGAATTGTCACTGTTTATATATATATATTTTTTTAACGGAGAGAACAATCCGCGCATGCGCGGTTCAATTTTTTTTAAGCCGACTGACTGCCTACCCTGAGTAATTACTCACGGCACGTGCCTGTGTGTAAGATAGTGCTAGTGTGCGGGGGGATCGCTGGTCGGCACGGACTCAGTGGGCCGAAGGGCCTGTTTCCGTGATGTATCTCTAAAGTCTAAAGTCATAATAGATTTTCACGGTTCACATGGCAATAAACTAACCGAGACTAAACTAACGGAGCACCCGGAGGAAACCCACGCAGGTCACGGGAAGAACGTGCAAACTCCGTACAGACAGCACCCGAGGTTAGGATGGAACCCGGGTCTCTGGTGCTGTGAGCAGCAACTCTACCACCGCGTCACCCTACTGCGCTACTGAAAAAGGGTCCCGACCCAAAACGTCGCCTCTCCGTGTTCTCCAGACATGATTCCTGACCCGCTGCGTTACTCCGGCATTTAAAAAAAGTTTTCTGTAAATATTTCCCGATACAAAGACACAATCATACTTACGTACGCTGGTCAGCGCGGACTCCGTGGGGCTGTTTCCACTCTGTAAACAAAACTAAAACAAGAAACTGCAGATGCCAGAATCTTAGGCAAAACACAAAGTGCTGGAGGAACTCAGTGAGTCAGGCAACATCTGTGAAGGAAATAGATAGACAATAGAGTCAAACATAGAGTCATAGAGTCAAACAGGCCCTTCGGCCCAACCTGCCCATGCCAGCCAACATGTCCCATCCACACTAGTCCCACCTGCCTGCGCTTGGCCCATATCCCTCTAAACCTGTCCTATCCATGTACCTGGCTAAATGCTTCTTAAACATTGCAATAGGACCCACCTCAACTACCTCCTCTGGCAGCTCATTCCATACACCGACCATCCTTTGTGTAAAATGGTTACCCCACAGCTTCCTATAACATCTATCCCCGCTCGCCTTAAGCCTATGTCCTCCGGTCCTCGATTCCTCTACTCTGGGCAGAAGGCTCCGTGCATTTCCCCAATCTATTCCTCTCATGATTTTGTACACCTCTATTAGATCGCCCCTCATCCACCCGCGATCCTCAACTACCTCCTCCGCACCGTGTCGCGCCGAGCAGCGATCCCCGCACACTCACACTATCCTACACACACTAGGGACCAATCACCCCAGGTCAATTAACCTACAGACCTGCACGTCTTTGGAGTGTGGGGGGAAACTGAAGATCTCAGAGAAAACCCACGCGGGTCACGGGGAGAACGTGCAAACTCCGTACAGACAGCACCCGTGGTCGGGATCGAACCCGGGTCTCTGGCGCTGTAAGCGCTGTAAGGCAACAACAGTTTTATAGTTTGCCACAGTTTTAAAATAGAGATATAAATGTTACCTTCCTCTGTTTATAGCTGTCTATCTTCACATCGGGAAGGGAATATGATGTTGACGGATTACACAGGGGAAGAGACGGTTAAGATACAACACAAAAGCCGGGATTTAATGTCGAGGCTTTATTAGGGGCTGGTCAGACCACATTTGGAATATTGTGAGGCATTTTGGGCCTTACATCTGAGGAAGGATGTGCTGGCTCTGGAGAGGGTCCAGAGGAGGTTTACGAGAATGATCCCAGGAATGAGTGGGTTAACCTATGATGAGCGTTTGTCAGCACTGGGCCTGTACTCGCTGGCGTTTAGAAGAATGAGGGGGGCGATCTCATTGAAACTCACCGAATAATGAAAGGCCCGGATAGAGTGGATGTGGAGAGGATGTTTCCACTAGTGGGAGAGTCTAGGACTAGAGGGCACAGCCTCAGAATTAAAGGACGTTCCCATAGGAAGGAGATGAGGAGGAATTTCTTTAGTCGGAGAGTGGTGAATCTGTGGAGAAGGCTGTGGAGGTCAAGTCAATGGGTATTTATGAGGTGGAGATTGATCAGTATGGGTGTCAGGGGTTTACGGGGAGAGGGCAAGAGAATGGGGTTTGGAGGAAGAGATAGATCAGCCATGAATGAATGGCTGTGATGACATGATGGGCCGAGTGGCCTAATTCTGCTCCTAGAACGTATAAATTGATGACCTGTTGTGTGACTTAGGCCAATGCCGGCCTCAGTCGTTGGTTCCAGGTGTCCACAGAACCTGGTCGTACAGATGCACTTTCTTATTTAAAGTTTGAATGATGGATGTATGGAATAGTCAATCATTAAGTGAGGGGAAAGAATCAAATCATTTGACCCAGCTGTCTAAAGCCAGGGTGTGTTCTGCATAACCAGTCAGCGGAAAGACAGCACAACCGAGCCATCCACAGTGTACAGATACATGACAAGGGAATACCGTTTACTGCAAGGTAAAGCCAGCAAAGTCCGATCAAGGAAAGTCCCAGGGTCACCAATGCAGTAGATAGTAGTTCAGCGCTGCTCTCTGGTTGTGGTAGGATGGTTCAGTTGCCTGATAACAGCCGGGAAGAAACTGTCCCTGAATCTGGAGGTGTGCGTTTTCACACTTCTGTACCTTTTGCCTGATGGGAGAGGGGAGAAGAGGGAGTGGCCGGGGTGCGACTGGTCCTTGATGATGCTGCTGGCCTTGCCGAGGCAGCGTGAGGTGTAAATATAGAAACATAGGGGAAAAAATAGGTGCAGGAGTAGGCCATTAGGCTCTTCGAGCCAGCACCGCCATTCAATATGATCATGGCTGATCATCTAAAATCAGTACCCCGTTCCCCCATATCCCTTGATTCATCTCTTCTTCATGAGTTTGCCTAGCTTCCCCACAGCTTTCCCTCAAGAACGTCTATGTCCTTCAAACCTTCTTCTGAGGCCCCCTTCAGTCATGTCTCGGTTGGATTGCTCTTTGTCAGAGACCTCCCCCTCGACCTTACCGCCATGGGTGGCCCTACCAGGAGCATCGCTCCAGACGGCATCGCTCTCAGGATCTCAGGTCCACACGAGCTTCTCCACCACCACAAGGTGACAATCCACGGAGAAGAAACCACCCCCCACATATAACAGTGAGTCCAAGGTTTCCACCACAGTAGTAATTCGTTCTGACTAGCAGTATGCAATCAGCTTAATTAATTTAATCTTCTTGCGTGTGGCGTGCACAGCCTAACGTTGTAGGGCAACTTGTTCCATTTGATCTTTTGTTTGTGCACGCCGGGATGATTGCATTTGTCGAAACAGGGCGGGCCACGTGAAGGTTGCAATCTCCCGCCACACTTAATTTAATGAATGTATGAATGAATGCGTTTATTGGCCAAGAATTCACATACAAGGAATTTGCCTTGGTGCTCCGCCCACAAGTGACAACAAGACATACAGTGACAGTTGGGAATGATACATAAAACAATAACATTAATAATAAAACATTATCGATTGAACATGTGAAGCACGTGGACATCAATCTACTTCCTTAGAAGATTGGGTCAATGATTGAGGAGACTGACGGTGCTGAAGGCGAGATGGTCGAATAATTCAAGTCCAGAGGGGTGAATATCACCAGCAACTTGTCCTGGACCAGACATATCCAAGCTCTGGCCAAGAAACCTCATCCATCCTAAAGCAAGGTGGCCATAGCAGAAAACTGAAATTGGCAAGATCTCAAGTATTGAGTACAGAGGTTGAGAGGTCAGGTTGCAGTTGCATAAGACGTTGGTGAGACCGCATTTAGACTACTGTATACAGAAATGCTGGAGAAACTCAGCGGGGGAGGCAGCATCTATGGAGCAAAGGAAATAGGCGACGTTTCGGGCTGAAACCCTTCTTCAGACTGATGTGAAGGTGGAGGGGGGGGGGGGGGGGGGAAGAAGAAAGGAAGAGGTGGAGCCAGTGGGCTGAGGGAGAGCTGAGAAGGGGAGGAGAAAGTAAGGACTACCTGAAATTTGAGAAGTCAATGTTCATACCGCTGGGGTGTAAACTGCCCAAGCGAAATATGAGGTGCTGCTCCTCCAATTTGCGGTGGGCCTCACTCTGGCCATGGAGGAGGCCCAGGACAGAAAGGTCGGATTTGGAATGGGAGGGGGAGTTGAAGTGCTGAGCCACCGGGAGATCAGGTTGGTTATTGCGGACCGAGCGGAGGTGTTGGGCGAAGCGATCGGCAAGCCTACGCTTGGTCTCACCGATGTAGAACAGCTGACACCTAGAGCAGCGGATGCAATAGATGAGGTTGGAGGAGGTGCAGGTGAACCTCTGCCGCACCTGGAAAGACTGCTGTGTTCAGTTCTGGGCACCGTGTTGTAGGAAAGATATTGTTGAGCTTGAAAGGGTTCAGAGAAGATTTACGAGGATGTTGCCAGGACTAGAGGGTGTGAGCTACAGGGAGAGATTGAATATGCTGGGACTCCATTCCTTGGCTCGCAGGAGGATGAGTATTGATCGTATAGAGGTGTATAAATTCATGAGAGGAATAGATCGGGTAGATGCACAGAGTCTCTTGCCCAGAGTAGGGGAATCGAGGACCAGAGGACATGGGTTTAAGGTGAAGGGAGTGGATTTAATAGGAACCTGATGGATAATGTTTTCATATTTTTGTATTTTCTTTATATTCCAAGGGCGGTCACGGTGGCGCAGCGGTAGAGTTGCTGCCTTACAGCGAGTGCAGCGCCGGAGACCCGGGTTCGATCCCGGCTACGGGTGCTGTCTGTACGGAGTTTGCACGTTCTCCCCGTGACCGGCGTGGGTTTTCTCCGAAATATCCAGTTTCCTCCCACACTCCAGAGACGTACAGGTTTGTAGGTTAATTGGCTTGGTAAATGTAAACATTGTCCCTAGTGTGTGTAGGATAGTGTTAGTGTGCGGGGATCGCTAGTCGGCGCGCACCCGATGGGCCGAAGGGCCTGCTTCTGCGCTGTATCTCTGAACTAAACACAAATGGTGGTGGGTGTATAGAGCGAGCTGCCAGATGAGGTAGTTGAAGCAGAGACTAATTCAACGTTTAAGAAACATTTAAACAGGCGCACGGATAGGACAGATTTGGAGGGATATGGGCCAAACATAGGCAAGTGGGACTAGTATAGATGTGACATGTTGGCTGGTGTGGGCAAGTTGGGCCGAAGGGCCTGTTTCCACACTGTATCACTCTAACATCATCCTAAAATCTGGGAGATTCCACAGAAGGCTATGGCCAAGTCAGTGGATATATTTAAGGCAGAGATAGATTGATACTTGTTTAAGAAGGAACTGCAGATGCTGGAAAATCGAAGGTAGACAAAAGTGCTGGAGAAACTCAGTGGGTGCAGCAGCATGTATGGAGCGAAGGAAATGGGCAACGTTTCGGGCTGAAGAAGGGTTTCGGCCCGAAACGTTGCCTATTTCCTTCGCTCCATAGATGTTGCTGCACCCGCTGAGTTTCTCCAGCACTTTTGTCTACCTTAGATAGATTCTTGATTAGTACAGGGTGTCAGAGGTTATGGGGAGAAAGGGAGGGAGGAGGGAGAGATAGATCAGCCATGATTGAATGGTGGAGTAGACTTGATGGGCCGAATGGACTAATTCTACTCCTATCACATGACCTGATGACCTTTGAACTCCAACAGATTCGTCAGGCAAGGCCGTTCGTGAAAACGAGACCATGATTCCACGTTCCACCGCGCACGCGACGACATTCCCGCCCGTGACACGCCGCCAACACGAACATCAGGCACGTTGCATTTTAGCGCGGGGAGGACTCGGCCCACAATTAATCCAGGAAATCTCCGCCATGCATAGAAACATATAAAATTATAAAAGGACCGGACAAGCTAGATGCAGGAAAAATGTTCCCAATGTTGGACGAGTCCAGAACCAGGGGCCACAGTCTTAGAATAACGGGGAGGTCATTGAAGACTGAGGTGAGAAAAAACCTTTTCACCCAGAGAGTTGTGAATTTGTGGAATTCCCTGCCACAGAGGGCAGTGGAGGCCAAATCACTGGATGGATTTAAGAGAGAGTTAGATAGAGTTCTAGGGGCTGGTGGAATCAAGGGATATGGGGAGAAGGCAGGCACGGGTTATTGATTGGGGACGATCAGCCAAGATCACAATGAATGGTGGTACTGGCTCGAAGGGCCGAATGGCCTCCTCCTGCACATATTTTCTATGTTTCTATGTGCACTGGAGTGCATAAAAGTTGTAATGAGGAATATTAGCTGCAAATGGAGGCTCCAGGGGGTGTCAGCTGTTAAGGGGTTAATGGGCCAGAACTAAACCGCGCTCAGTAATCAGAAACATAAGGATCCCGCCGTGCTGCTTTCCCAAACCCGCTCCATTATCAGGGAATTCATCAAACAAGAAGGGCTCTCTCTCTCTCTCTCTCTCTCTCCCTCTCTCTCTGCTGACAGGTGGCCCTCAGAGTGATTAAGGTGATTGATGACACACACTGACAGAGTTAAGGAATGACCGACCAGCAAAAGCCACAACAAACATCTGTGATTCCGCCTGGCCCCACAATAGGCCACACCAGGGCGGACAGCAAAGGTCGCAGTGCCTTTCAATGCCCAGCAGCACCTTGACAAAACCACGGGGAACAAAGGCGTCCACTTCATAGACACCAAGCGCTGGAGTCACTCAGCGGCTCCCCGGAGTTACTCCAGCCTTTTGCGTCCATCTTCGGTTTAAACCAGCATCCGCAGTTCCTTCCCACACAAGGTGTAAAGTTCAAGAGGGAACTGCAGACGCTGGGAAAATAGAAGGGAGGCAAAACTGCTGGAGTAACTCAGCGGGTGAGGCAGCATCTATGTGGAGCGAAGGAATAGGTGACGTTTCGGGTCGAGACCCTTCTTCTAGTTTAAAGTTCAGTTCAGTTCAGTTTCAGTCTGAAGAAGGGTCTCGACCCGAAACGTCACCCATTCTCTCCAGAGATGCTGCCAGACCCGCTGAGTTACTCCAGCTTTTTGTGTCTATCTTCAGCTTAGTTTAGTATATTGTCACGTGTACCAAGGTACAGTGAAAAGTTAGAGGAGGCACGGTGGCGCAGCGGTAGAGTTGCTGCCTCACAGCGCCAGGGACCCGGGTTCGATCCCGACTACGGGTGCTGTCTGTAGGGAGTTTGCACGTTCTCCCCTTGACCTGCGTGGGTTTTCTCCCACACTCCAAAGACATACAGGTTTGCAGTTTAATCAGCTTGGTGTAAATATAAATTGTCCCTAGCGTAGGACGGTGTTACTGTGCGGGGATCGCTGGTCGGTGTGGGCTCGGTGGGACAAAGGGCCTGTTTCCGTGCTGTATCTCTAACCTAAACTAAACTAAACTAAACCAGTCAGTGGAAAGACAATACGTGATTACAATCGAGCCATTTTCAGTGTACAAGGTGAGGGAATTAAATGTGGTGCAATGTAAAGCCAGCAAAGTCCGATCAAGGATAGTCCGAGGGTCACCAATGAGGTAGATAGTAGTTCAGCGCTGCTCTCTGGTTGTGGTAGGATGGTTCAGTTGCCTGATAACAGCTGGGAAGAAACTGTCCCTGAATCTGGAGGTGTGCGTTTTCACACTTCTGTACCTTTTCACACTTCTACCGATGGGAGTGGGCAGCTGGCAGCATTGTGTAAGGCTAAATATGATTGTAATCCTGTACAGTCTTTAAGAAGGGTCTCAACCCGAAACATCACCCATTCGTTCTCTCCAGAGAGTTACTCCAGTTTTTTGCGTCTATCTTCGGTTTAAACCAGCATCTGCAGTTCGTTTTCACACAGTCTTTCCACTGACTGGATGGTTCAATAGTTTAATGATGTTGTTATTGTCACATGTACACAGGTACAGAAAAATGAAGTATTAATTATACATAAGCAGAACCTTAGATCAAGTACAGCGTATGTAGAAATAGTTCCCTGAGACTGTAGGAGCCACTTATGTTTAGGCTAGTCACTGTTGGCAGATTATATTAGTTTGTCTCGATATTTCTAGCAGTATTATTTTGGACATTTGGGGGTGGTCATTTGATGATTGAGGTGTGTAACATGTGGGCTTAGGGGACAGGGAGTGACTCAGACCAGGCATAGGAGTTGGAGAATACATAGTTGTCACCAGATGGGAGAGAACGGAAAGTGACAGCTTGTATGAGAATAGGGAGAACCGGGTCCGTTCATTCCTTTGTTTGTACAACTGCTTCAATAAAGAATCAATGACACTGGAAATAACGTCTGGAAGATCTGTTCTTTTTAATCTGCGTAAGATCACTCCTACCTACCGGTGCAGTAATGGCATCGCAAAGTTGGACATTGGAAAAGAAAGAAATTGCCATTACAGAGACAATACCCAAGAGTCGCCTCTAACAGCACACGACAAAATAGTTTTGTCCCTGTACTTTGGTGTATGTGTCAAGAGACACGAGACAAGAGACATTTGTTGTCACATGCACCAATTGGTACAGTGAAATGTGTGGTCACCATACAGCCATACGAATAAAAGAAAGAACACAGAACACGATAGTCTATAACTAGGCATCCCCGCACAGCGGGATCAAAGTTTCCCACTGTGAGGGAAGGCACCAAAGTTCAGTCCTCCTCCTCTATGATGTTCTTTGTTGTTGACCCGTGGTCAGGGCCTCCCGAGCCCTCTGCTGTCGCCGCTACCGGATATGAATCTGATTTTTGTTTAGTGGGTAAACTGCCATAAGGAGCTGACAGTTGAATCTTGTGTTCATTATTGTTGCCGGATAGACTGGTCACGGGCTGCAGGCACGCAATCATCCAGCAGGTGATTCTCAAGGAATCGGACGCCTCATTGAAGAATGTGCTGCAGTGTGCTAAGATGGCCGAGCTGCTGAGTAAAGAACTGTACAAAATGGCCGGCGAAACAGCGTCGAAGCTCCCTCAGGAGGTGCATACAGTTCATCAGACTCGTCCGCAACTCCGGAAACCAGTTGATCGACCCAGAACAAATCCGGAGAAGGTGGGACAGTTTCAGAAGAGGGGGGGGAGGATGAAAACCCTGCTACCGCTGCGGCTCGACTGATCATCATTACCGTGAGTGCCCGTATATCAAGTCCGTTTGTTATGCCTGTTACCGAAAAGGTCATCTCCAGGCAGTGTGTCAATCAGTAGGAATTGTGGGAGTGGCGGCGCTGCCCTGGCAGCAGCGGCTCGCCTGCAGTCCGTCTGTTTTTCTTTTTATTTGTTGTTTTCTTGTCTTGTTTTTAGCGTTAGTTTGAGTTATTATGTAGTGTATGTGTGTGGGAGGGGTGGGAGAAACGTTCTTAGTCTCTTCCTTTTGGGGGGACGCGACTTTTCTTGTCGTATCCCCAGTCTCCGTCTCCGTCTGCGCTGAGGCCTATCGCGGAGCTGGCGGCCTCCAACTGCGACCGACCCGAGGCTCCGGAGGCAGAGCCAGCCAGGACTTACCAGCGCGGGGCTGGCCGACTTCGGGGCTGCGGCGGGTTCAGGCGTTCCGGCGGCCCGACTCGGAGCTGTGGCGGCTTTCCGGCGGCGGTGGCGGCGGCAGCGACTTTGGAGGCCCGGCCGCGGGCCCAGTGGACGACATCGTCGGGAGCTCGCAGGTCACGGGTTGGTGACCTGTTTTTCCGGAGCTCCCGCGGCAACAGCTGCGTCCGCTGGACTGGAGGGCGGCAGCTTCGGCAGCTTCGACCGCCCCGGGCCGCGGAGTTGAACCGGCCCGCTCGCGGAGCGCGGTTCACCCACGGGACTTATTTACATCACCCGGTGCGGTCACAACATCAGAGGCCCGGGTCGCCTCAGCGCAGAGGAAGAGGAAGAGGAGGAAGGGAAGAGACAAAGACAAGATTTTTGCCTTCCACCACAGTGAGGAGGTGTCTGGTGAACTCACTGTGGTGGATGTTAAATATGTGTTTATTGTGTGTTTTGTTATTTACTATATGTATGACTGCAGGCAACGAAATTTCGTTCAGACCGCAAGGTCTGAATGACAATAAGGTTTTCCAAGAAACCTGAGAAAGGGCAAGAAAGCACAAAACACAGTCGACCAAATCGCGGAGACCATTCTATATTCCTAGTGCTCGGTGTGAAGTGCTCGGACAGGACGAGGATTTCGTTGCGGGTCTCGAACATCGATCTACAGTTCCAGGTGGACACTGGTGCGGCTGTGTCGCTAGTGGGTCAGGACATCTGGGAGAGGATCGGATCGCCAAAACTGAAACCGGTCAACATCCGCCTTTTCGGATACGGACGACAGTCCATTCCCACGAAAGGCAAATGCACTGTCGTCCTTTCCTGTGATGGTCTGACACGGATATTGCCGCTGATCGTTGTTGGTAAGGAAGGTACATCCCTGTGCCCCATCGACTGGATCCATGCTTTCAAACTTGACATGAACGCCTTGATCTACGATGGATCCACTATGGCGTTGTCATCGACCACGGATTGCAACACGGTCAGCAAGTGCGTGGACAACCTGCGAAAACAGGACGTCAAATGGCACTGGTCCAAAGAGTGTGACCATGCATTCACCAGGTTGAAGGAGATGCTCGCCCAGAAGACGCGTTTGGTCCACTCTGACCCATCGAAGCCGATCTCGCTGGCTGCCGATGCATCGCCACATGGTTATGGAGCTGTAATCTCACAAACAGCGCCAAACGGCAAAGAAGAACCAATCACGTTCGCATTCAAAACGCTGACGACCGCCGAGGAAAACTACAACCAAGTGGAGAAAGAACAGCGTACAGATAACGCAAATATTGATATCTCTTCAAAAGAGAACACTGAGGACAACTCTGTCGATTCTGAGCCTTTAGCAAGAGTCGTGAAACGCAAAAAAGCTGGGAAAGGGGGAATGTGATGTTTGGTGGACTGTGTGGGGTGGGAGGACCCGTTGCTCCTCCCGTGCAGCAGATGGCGCTGCACAGGACAAAGGGAGATGTTTTGTATGTAGTTTATCCTGTCTGTAGTGTGTGAGGGTGCAGCCATTGTGAGTTGTCTTGCTGCCAGCATTGAGTAAAGCACTAAAGACTTCTGTTGTAAATTGAAGACTCTCACGTTTTGTGCAGAGCTAGAAAAACAACACAAAACTATCCATGTTCTCCACAGATGCTGCCTGACTCGCTGAGTTACTCCAGCACTCTGTGTCTATCTTCGTTGTAATCCAGCATCTGCTCCAAGTAAGTATTTTATTGTTCTGCACGTATGACGATTAAACATTCTTGACTCTTACGGGTGTCAGAGGTTACGGGGAGAATGCAGGAGAATGGGGCTAGGGGGGAGAGATAGATCAGCCATGATTGAATGGCAGAGTAGACTTGATGGGCCGAATGGCCTAATTCTACTCCTATTCCATATGACATGACTTATTAAGTCACATGACTTATTAAGATTTAATTTGTAACATTACACAAAGCTGGTAGGGAAAGGTTTAATAGGAACCTGAGGAACAACTTTTTCGCATAGTGGTGGGTGTATGGAATGAACTGCCAGAGGAGGTAGTTGAGGCAGGGACTATCACACCATTTCAATGAGATGTGGGCAGATACGTGGATAGGAAAGGTTTATAAGGTTATAAGGTCATACATGATAGGAGCAGAATTAGGCCATTCAGCCCATCAAGTCTACACCATTAAATCATGGCTGATCTATCTCTCCCTCCTAACCCCATTCTCCTGCCTACTCCCCGTAACCTCTGACACCCGTACTGATCAAGAATCTATCTTATAAAATACACATTGACTTGGCCTCCACAGCCTTCTATGGCAAAGAATTCCACAGATTCACCACCCACTGACTAAAGAAATTCCTCCTCATCTCCTTCCTAAAGGAACATCCGATAATTCTGAGGCTGTGACCTCTGGTCCTAGACTCCCCCACTAGTGGAAACATCCTCTCCACATCCACTCTATCCAAGCCATTCACTTGGAAGGCTTTTAGAGGGATATGGGCCATATACAGGCAAGTGGGACTAGAATAGATGGGGACAGCTTGGTCAGCATGGACATGTTGGGCCGAAGGGCAGGCTTCCATGCTTTATGAACCCCCATCTCTGTGACCTTTGGTTCTTTGGCAATATGCACCCCCAAGTCGATATCTTTAAATCAGATTTAATCTTCTGATTTCAAGTTTAAAGCCAACTTGTGTGCAGTTTTGGTCCCCTAATTTGTGGAAGGACATTCTTGCTATTGAGGGAGTGCAGCGTAGGTTTACAAGGTTAATTCCCGGGATGGCGGGACTCTCATATGCTGAGAGAATGGAGCAGCTGGGCTTGTACACTCTGGAGTTTAGAAGGATGAGAGAGAATCTTATTGAAACATATAAGATTATTAAGGGTTTGGACGCGCTAGAGGCAGGAAACATGTTCCCAATGTTGGGGGAGCCTAGAACCAGGGGCCACAGTTTAGGAATAAGGGGTAAGCAATTTAGAACGGAGACGAGGAAACAATATTTCTCACAGAGAGTTGTGAGTCTGTGGAATTCTCTGCCTCAGAAAGCGGTGGAGGCCGATTCTCTGGATACTTTCAAGAGAGAGCTAGATAGGGCTCTTAAAGATAGCGGAGTCAGGGGATATGGGGAGTAGGCAGGAACGGGGTACTGATTGGGGATGATCAGCCATGGTCACATTGAGTGGCGGTGCTGGCTCGAAGGGCCGAGTGGCCGACTCCTGCACCTATTGTCTATTGTCTGTTGTTCTGAGCAAATCGGTTGCAGTTTTCCTCAACGTTACCATGGGAACTACACAACAAATTGCCTCATCGGCCACAGAATGAGACCCTGTATAAATGTTCACCCCCCCTCACCTTTTAAAACACAGCACAGGATAATGAAAGTGATATCTATACAGGCGGCAACATTTGAAAAACTACCCTTCATGATAGCAAAGAGATCAAAGAGATCAGATAGAATCCAAACTCAGAATACTTAGCAGAAAGCGGCAGAACGTTCCCCCATTCCTGAGTAAAACGCCCAAATTTACATCGATCCCTCTACCCAAGCTGCATGTACACCCATTTCTCCCACAAACACACCCTCCTTTCCTCTTCTCTCTGTCCCCTTTCACTTGTATCCCTTCTTCTGGCTTCATATTTTGCACCTCTCTCCTTCCTTCT